>JAAAWM010010681.1:0-47760 GCA_036873465.1 Thinopyrum obtusiflorum
CACCAATTCCAAAGTGGAGAGCGCGATGAATCGTCGGCGGTGGAAAGAGGCCATGCGCGACCCAAGTTTCACCGAAGAGGCATTCAACGCCCTCAACTCTGTGGATGCATATATCCGAGCTGCTCGGGATGGACTTGCCGGAGCCACTCACCAGCTTTCAAAGGATATGCAAGTAAAAACTTTGAGTAGATTCAATGATCATGTGCCAGTAGCCCCCGAGACTTGAAGCAGTTGGCCCAACTGATTTAAGGGTCGTTATATCATCAGGTACTCACGGTGAAAAATAACACGCTGTCCAAGGAGCTTGAAGAATGTCGGACCAAGCTAACTGTTGTCATCGCCGAACTGGAAAATTTGAAGAAATCCAAGAAGGCACCTGATGGTAAGCACAACAGTGTCCGGAAAATATGGTTCTGCGCCAACAATGATTTTTTAAATATGCATTGTCTTGTTTATAGCTGCAGGATCGACAGATCAGTTGGAGGAGATGTTGAAGGCTTCTCAGGCGGACAAACAACATGCCAAAGGGCAAGAAGCCGCTGGTCAACGTTTATTAACACGAACCATTAATGAGAAGAACAAGCTACAGGATACAAAAATCAAGCAAGCCGAAGAGCTAAAGGGCATACGAGCCCAACTGTCGGATGCCTTGAAGGAGAACAGAAAGCTAAAAGGCGGCATATTCAGTATGTCCTTTAACTTAACTTTCATACGGTCTCCTGATGGAAAGGTTTACGAGACTGTTCCTGTAGGGTTGTTAACTGGGCGGCCCGAGGGAGAAGCGTCCGGATTTCAAGGCGACTTGCTGCAAGAGCTATCCAAAGTTCACTAGCGAGCTCGGAAAGCCATGGGGAAAATGGCTAAGGCTTTATGGCAAGCTGATTCTCCTCCAGAAATTGTGGAGGAGCTCGTGAATTTATTCAAGGGAGCTCGACGCCGCTTTGAACTATGGAAGGCATCAGCATGTCGAGAAGGCACACGAGAGGCCTAGGCCATGGTGAAAATGCGGTATACCGGACTTGATCCAAATCATATGGCCCGGGTCGGACCTCGGGGACCAGATGGACAAGAAATTCCTGTTAGCTTGGTGTATGACCAAGTAAAGACAGCCGCCAAATTTTCACAACAGGACTCTAAACTAGACAGCCTTATAGACGGTATAGATAAAGAGTAGGCATTTGATTCCATGTAACAATGTACTTTATCACCAAACTTATCTCTGTCCGAACTGGAAAAGATTGTCATGGCAAACCTTCCGCTTCTACCTCCAAAACCCAAGGGTTGGAGTGTTTCCAAATACTATACCTGTGGGAAACACCAAGTATGTTCGGAAACCAGGCAATCCGGACATAGTGCTTGAACAGACAAACTATATTCGGGGAGTTATGTTATATTACTTTTTAACGTAAGAAACATCTTCCAGAGAGAATAGTTCCATTAAGGGTTCCTCTCCCTGGGTTAGCATGCATTATTTATGCATGCCTGAGCCGTGATGCGAAAGAATCACAGGAGTCTTTATATTTTGAGAGCTTATATTGCAACGAAGGCAGTTCGCCGTTTGTCCGCCGACCACTTATTCTCTTAAGAACGCTAGCTTTCGGCTTCACCCGTCTGAGGTACATGTCCGGATGACCCGGTTGTAACAATCGCAGAGGTGCTCCCTTTATGCCCTAGCCGAACAAGCGGGAACGTAGGGCATAAGCACAGGAGCCAGGCAACCTAGCTTGGCAAAAACTTAAGTCATACAGGTGCATATAATGGCGAAGAAAGGACGTATATAAGCAAACGACACATATATATGGTGAGCTCTATGCTCAAAAATAATAATAAGCTTCTATTAAGAGAAGCCCCCAGTTATGGTGGGGTGTGTACATTTAAAGATGCATACCCCTCAAGTGTGCAGCTTACCCGAACACACGCTACAAATTGTATAAAAATCAAAAAAGGAAAAAATTGAAAAGGAGAAAAAGGGAACGAACAAGGATATGTGTCCGTACTTAGGCGTAGAATCTTCGGAGCCGAGCAGCGTTCCATGGGTTCGGCTCTAAGCGATTATCCGATGCATTGCGAAGGCGATAGGCTCCTCCAATGAGAACTTCATCTATAATGAAGGGACCCTCCCATTTGGGTTTGAGCTTGTCCTTTTTCTTCTCTGGTAGGCGTAGAATGAGGTCACCGACATTATAAGTCTTTGCCCGCACTTCTCTGCTTTGGTATCTTCGAGCTTGTTGTTGGTAGAATGCGGAACGGGCTTTTGCGACATCGCGCTCCTCCTCCAGGCCATCTAAGTCGTCCTGCCGATCGAGCTCGGCCTCTCTCTCCTCATACATGCGCACTCGAGGTGAGTCATGAATAATATCGCAGGGCAAGACAACCTCTGCGCCGTACACCATGAAGAACGGTGTGTATCCGGTCGTGCGGTTGGGCGTGGTCTGTAGCCCCCAGAGTACGGAGTCGAGCTCCTCGACCCAGTGTTTATCCGACTCCTTTAGGGATCGCACTAGTCTGGGTTTGATGCCGCTCATTAGCAGGCCATTGGCCCGTTCAACTTGACCGTTTGTTTGGGGGTGATACACGGAGGCGTAATCGAGTTTAATACCTAGATTAGCACACCAATTTTTCACCTCATCGGCTGTGAAATTAGAGCCGTTATCCGTAATAATGCTATGTGGGACACCATAACGGTGTACAATGTCGAAGATAAAATCTATCACCGGTCCGGCTTCAGTCGTTTTTATTGGTTTGGCCTCTATCCACTTAGTAAATTTATCCACCATAACCAGCAAATATTTCTTCTTATGGCTTCCCCCTTTAAGGGGTCTGACCATGTCTAGCCCCAGACCGCGAAAGGCCAGGTAATGGGGATTGTTCTTAGGGCTGCGGGCGGCATATGGCTTTGATTGGCAAAGAGCTGGCACCCGACACAACGTTGTACAAGGGCCTGTGCATCTGCTCGGGCCGTGGACCAGAAGAAACCTGTACGGAAGGCCTTGCTTACGAGGGCCCGAGCTGCAGCGTGATGGCCGCCGAGGCCAGCATGTATTTCAGCCAAGAGCTGCCTCCTCCTCTTTGGAGATACATCTTTGAAGAACTCCAGTAGTGCTTTTCTTGTAGAGTTCTCCTTCATGAACTTTGTAGGCTTTGGAGCATCGAACTATGCAATGGGCCTCGTTCTGGTCATTAGGGAGCTCCTGCCTATTAAGGTAGGCTAGGAAGGGTTCGTTCCATGGAGCGATTACCGCCATGATTACATGGGTGGAAAGTGTTGGCTCGGTGCCCGAGCCCCCGGTGATATCCGAGTCGTCTTCGGCATCAGGGGGTGTGATCGGCGCTAGGCTGGTATTTCCGCTCTCGTCCTGCCATACCACGGATGGCTTGAAAAGCCTTTCCACAAAGGTGTTAGGCGGGACGGGGTCGCGTTTGGCGCCCATTCGAGCAAGGATGTCCGCTGCCTGATTACTGTCTCGAGTCACATGGTGGAATTCAAGCCCTTCAAACCGAGCTGATATTTTGAGTACGGCATTGCAGTAGGCCGCCATCTTCGGATCTTTTGCATCAAATTCTCCATTAATTTGAGATATCGCGAGGTTCAAATCCCCACGCACGTCAAGGCATTGTATGCCCATAGAAATGGCCATCCGAAGTCCATGCAGCAGTGCTTCATATTCTGCCGCGTCATTGGAGTCCGTATACATGATTTGTAATACATAACGGACTGTGTCCCCTGTAGGGGATGTTACGATGACACTGGGCCCCAATCCGGCTAACATTTTAGAGCCGTCGAAGTACATCACCCAGTCGAAATATGTGATGTGCTCTTTAGGGAGTTCGGCTTCTGTCCATTCGGTGACAAAGTTGGCCAACACCTAAGATTTAATAGCTCAGCGTGGCTTGTATGTTATTTCAAATGGTAAAAGTTCTATAGCCCATTTGGCAATGCGGCCGGTGGTGTCTCGATTGTTTATGATGTCGTTGAGTGGGACTTTGGAAGCCACCGTGATCGAGCACTCTTGAAAGTAGTGTCGCAGCTTCCGAGATGCCATGAAGACCGCATAGGCTATCTTTTGATAGTGTGGGTATCGGGATTTGCATGGTGTAAGGACCGCCGATACATAGTACACTAGTTTTTGGAGTAGGAATTTATGTCCCTCTTCCTCTCGTTCGACGATGAGCACGGCCCTCACCACTTGGTGAGTTGCATATATGTAGAGCAGCATAGGCTCGCCGACGTTTGGTGCGGCAAGGATTGGGTTGCTTGCTAACAAGGTTTTTATCTCTTCCAATCCAGCTGTTCCGCATCCGTCCACTCAAAGTGGTTGGTGCGTTGGAGCAGGCGATAAAGTGGCAGCGCCTTCTCTCCCAATCTGGAGATAAAGCGGCTCAAGGCTGCCACGCACCCAGCTAGTTTTTGGACCTGCTTTAGGTCTGTTGGTGTTGCCAATTGTGTCAGGGCTCGGATTTTGGCCGGATTTGCTTCGATTCCTCTATTGGAAATAATGAACCCTAGCAGCTTTTCGGCCGAAACGCTGAAAATGCATTTTTCCGGATTGAGCCATATGTCATATGTTTGGAGGTTGTCGAATGTAAGGTGTAAGTTCTCCAGCAATGATTCGACATGTTTAGTTTTGATGACTACATCATCTACATATGCCTCCACCATCTTGCCAATTTGTTTTTCCAGGCATGTTTGAATCATGCGTTGGTAAGTGGCGCCGGCATTTTTGAGTCCGAAAGGCATAGTGTTGAAGCAGAAAGGCCCATGCGGAGTAATGGATGCCGTTGCGGCCTGATCGGATTCCTTCATTTTAATCTGATGGTATCCGGAGTATGCATTGAGGAAACACAGTGAGTCGTGTCTTGCAGTTGCATCAATGATTTGGTCAATGCAGGGCAGTGGGAAGGGGTCCTTAGGGCAGGCCTTGTTGAGGTCTTTGAAATCGACATAGAGGCGCCAGGATTTGTCCTTCTTTGGCACCATGACCAAGCCATTCCGGGTGTTTGATCTCTCTGATGAACCCAGCTTCAAGTAGTTTGGCTAGCTCCTCCCCCATAGCTTGCCGCTTGGGTTCGGAAAATCGCTGCAGTGCTTGCTTGACTGGCTTGAACCCCTTTATTATGTTGAGGCTGTGTTCGGCCAGTCTGCGTGGGATTCCTGGCATATCCGAGGGATGCCAGGCAAAGATGTCCCAGTTCTCGCGCAAGAATGCTCTTAGGGCGGCATCGACCGTCGGATCCAGCTGTGCTCCGATGGTTGCTGTTTTATTAGGATCCGTCGGGTGAACATGAAATTTGACTATTTCATCTGCTGGCTTGAAAGAAGTGGACTTAGGCCTCTTATCGAGGATTATGTCGTCTCTGTCCACTGTGGAACGCAGAGCGGTGAGTTCCTCGGCCGCAAGGGCCTCGGATAATGCCTCGAGGGCCAAGGATGCGGTTTTGTTCTCGGTGCGGAGTGCTATGTCCGGATCACTGGTGATAGTGATAACTACGTTGGGTCCGGGCATTTTGAGCTTCATGTACCCGTAATTGGGTATGGCTTGAAAGCGTGTGAATGTTGTTAGGGAACATAGTATTTCAAAAAAAATTGCCTACGCACACGCAAGATCCATCTAGGTGATGCATAGCAACGAGCGGGGAGAGTGTGTCCACGTACCCTCGTAGACCGAAAGCGGAAGCGTTTAGTAACGCGGTTGATGTAGTCGAAAGTCTTCGCGATCCAACCGATTCAAGTACCGAACGCACAGCACCTCCGCAATCTGCACACGTTCAGCTCGGTGACGTCCCTCGTACTCTTGATCCAGCTAAGGCTGAGGGAGAGTTTTGTCAGCACGACGGCGTGGTGACGGTGATGATGAAGTTACCGACGCAGGGCTTCGCCTAAGCTCTACAACAATATGACCGAGGTGGATTATGGTGGAGGGGGGCACCGCACACGGCTAAGACAATGTATGTTGTTGTGTTCTAGGGTGCCCCCTGCCCCCGTATATAAAGGAGCAAGGGGGAGGCCGGCCGGCCCTTGGGGCGCGCCAAGGAGGGGAGGAGTCCTCCTAGTTGGAGTAGGACTCCCCCTGGGGGGGGGGGGGGGGGGGGGGGGGGGGGGGGGGGGGGGGGGGGGGGGGGGGGGGGGGGGGGGGGGGGGGGGGGGGGGGGCAATTCGGACTCCTCAAGGGGGGCACGCGGCCAGCCCTATGGCCCCCTCTTCTCTCTCTCACAAGGCCCATGTTGGCCCATTAGTCCCCCCGGGGTTTCCGATAACCCCCCGGCACTCCCATAATTATACGGAGACCCCCGGAACTCATCCGGTGTCCGAATATAGTCATCCAATATATCAATATTTATGTCTCGACCATTTTGAGACTCCTCGTCATGTCTGTGATCACATCCGGGACTCCGAACTATCTTCGGTACATCAAAACACATAAACTCATAATACCGATCGTCATCGAACGTTAAGCGTGCGGACCCTACGGGTTCGAGAACTATGTAGACATGACCGGGACACATCTCCGGTCAATAACCAATAGCGGAACCTGGATGCTCATATTGGCTCATACATATTCTACGAAGATCTTTATCGGTCAAACCGCATAACAACAAACGTTGTTCCCTTTGTCAGCGGTATGTTACTTGCCCGAGATTCGGTCGTCGGTATCATCATACCTAGTTCAATCTCGTTACCGGCAAGTCTCTTCACTCATTCCGTAATGCATCATCCTGCAACTAACTCATTAGTCACATTGCTTGCAAGGCTTATAGTGATGTGCATTACCGAGAGGGCCCAGAGATACCTCTCCGACAATCGGAGTGACAAATCCTAATCTCGATCTATGCCAACTCAACAAACACCATCGGAGACACCTGTAGAGCGTCTTTATAATCACCCAGTTATGTTGTGACATTTGATAGCACACTAAGTGTTCCTTCGGTATTCGGGAGTTGCATAATCTCATAGTCATAGGAACATGTATAAGTCATGAAGAAAGCAATAGCAATAAACTAAACGATCATTATGCTAAGATAACGGATGGGTCTTGTCCATCACATCATTCTCTAATGACGTGATCCCGTTCATCAAATGATAACACATGTCTATGGCCAGGAAACTTAACCATCTTTGATTAACGAGCTAGTCTAGTAGAGGCATACTAGGGACACTCTGTTTGTCTTTGTATTCACACATGTACTAAGTTTCTGGTTAATACAATTCTAGCATGAATAATAAACATTTATCATGATATAAGGAAATATAAATAATGACTTTATTATTGCCTCTAGGGCATATTTCCTTCAAATGCGTCTCGCCCCAACAGGGCGTGATATCCGTTGTTGGAAGGTGCCACGTGGAAGATTAACTCTTCAGACATGTAGTTCTCCGGCGTGCCGAATACCACATCAAGTTTGATTTTCCCCGAGCATCACGCTTCTCGACTGGGGATAATGCCTCGAAAGGTTGTACTGCTTTGCTCGATGCGGCTCTTGTCTATTTTCATTTTATCGAGCGGTCCTTGTAGATGAGGTTCAGTCCGTTGCCGCCATCCATGAGCACTTTAGCAAGCCGAAAGCCGTCGACGATTGGGTTTAAGACCAAAGCGGCTGGTGCGCGGACTGATCGAGCCCTTGGTTCGTTGTTGGCGGTGAAAGTTATCGCCGTATCGTTCCAAGGGTTCAATGTGGCTACTTGGTTGACTTCGGCGAGGTCGCGGAGTGCCCTTTTACGCCGATTATTTGAAGAAAAGGTCTCAAAGACCATAAAGACGTTGAGATCGTCGTCCTCCGGAGAATATTTCTCTGAGGTCGTATTGGTGAGGATAGCCTCACCGCTCTTGGCCACCTACCGGAGTACCCAACATGCCCGAAGGCTATGTGTTGGTTCAGAATTTGGCGTCGTGTGTATCTGATAGGGCTTGTCGAGCCATTCATCAAGGACAGTTCTGTGTCCCATTAAGGGCTTAATTTTCTTGTCCGTAGGGTGATGATCAGGTGCCCCGTGAGGGTGCATCCTTTTTGCCCGTCCGGTGGGTGGCTTAAAGGTCGGCGGTTCCCACCGAGTTGTCTGGGCTTTCCAGGCACTTTCCATTGCGCAATACTTATGTACTATGTGTGCCAAGTCTGCAAAGTGCAGTATGCGGTGTCGGTTGAGGGCATTGAGGATCCTCTCGTACGTACAGTTGCGGCAAAATACTGAAACGCGCAGCAATATTTGATCTTGTTTTTAACAAGGAGGAATCTGGCCCAAAAGTGATGGACTGTTTCCTGAGGTTACTGCCGCACATACATTAGGTCGCATATGTTCGGAGGACCGGAATTGCTTGGGGAATATTGCTTATGGTGGGTGGGCGGGCTTAAATCCGAACCCTGACCCACTGTGGGATCCAGAGTTTTAAGAATTTCTGAGGTCACTAGCCCAGGATCCGGAGTATCCTGGGAGTTTTCAGGCTCAAGCCTGGTTCTATGTTCGGAGGACAGGGAGTCTCTTCCCGAAGATGGGTATCCGGCTCGCAGGGCTCGAAAATCCGAACATAGCTTGTTCTCAGCATAGGGGGGAGATATCCTTGGCTTGCTCCTCCACAACCGTAACCAGATGGGTGATCGGCGGGGACCTGATTTCCCTTTGATCGGGTTTAAGCCCAATTCGATCATAGTCTTTTGCGACCCCTAGGGCGGCGATGCGATCTAGCAGTTCGTTCAAAGATGAGACATCTGCCGGATCCATCTTATCCGAGTGTTCGAGGCCAATGCAGAGATGATTTTTGGCAGTTTGGGGGCGGCTTTGGCTTAACGGCCGAGCGGGCGCCTATGGTAAAACTGCCGAGTTGGATGATCTGCCCAGGAGCTAGGGCCCTTCCAGAGGTGATTTTGTCATTGACGACAAGGCGAGCCATCGATCCTTCTGTTGACGACACAGAGGAACTCTCAATGAAAGCACCAATGTCGGTGTCAAAACTGGCTGATCTCGGGTAGGGGGTCCCGAACTGTGCGTCTGAGGATCAAAGGTAACATGAGATGGGGGACACAATGTTTACCCAGGTTTGGACCCTCTTAATGGAGGTAATACCCTACTTCCTGCTTGATTGACTTTGATGAGTATAGGGGTTACAAGAGTTGATCTACCTCGAGATCGTATTGGCTAAACCCTAGATGTCTAGCCTGTGTGATTTGTGATAGCCTCTACAGACTAACCCCTCCGGTTTATATAGACACCGGAGGGGGCTAGGGTTGTACAAAGTCGGTTTGCAGAGAAAGGAAACTACACATCTGGCCGCCAAGCTTACTATCCACGCAACAGAGAGTCCCATCCGGACACTGGGGAAAGCCTTCTATCTTGTATCTTCACGGCCCATCAGTCTGGCCCATGTCACATAGCCCGGACGCCCGGGGACCCCCTTATCCAGGACTCCCTCAATAGCCTGATCATCTATGAGCGTGGATGGATCAATATCAGGAGCAAAAGTGTGCTTACGTGTTGGTGGAATAAGATCCATAACTTCATAAATCGGTGCCTTCACTTTTGCATTTTCAATGGTATAAGCCGCCTGATATTTGGACAGATCGGTTTCCTTAGCCAGTTTGCTCACCAAAGGACGCATTTCCCTTACACACTTGGCAAAGTCATCTGCATCAAAGGGAGACCCATCTTCTTTTAACCTTGGACAGCCAGTGGCCAATTCTTCCGGGTCTAGCTTTGCTTGCCACGCCTTGGCCCGGCTCAGGGCGGTGATGGCACCAGCTCTGGCAGCTGACCGATTTATCTCCTCCACTCTTTGGGGTATGACTGACAGTTTGTCCAGTGTTTCCCTGATAAGTGCGAGTGGTTGTTTGGTGTGAGAGACGGCAGCTATAGTCCGCTGGGCACTGGTATATAACTGTTCAACCAAGGTATAAGTTTCCTTCAGCTTCTTCAGCATATCTTCTGGGGCCTGGTTAAACACACAAAAGGATAAGTCACCAGGCAGGTTAAAGTAATTTACTGATGTCAAATTGCCATGAAATAGCACTTACCAAAGATGGCGGCTGTCATTTGATTTACATGTCGCTTTAAACCAGATAACTCTTCAGTCGCCGGTTTAAGCGCTGCTTCATCATCTTCAGCTCTTTTCAAGAGAGCGGCATTCTCGGTTTCCCAGCCGGCTCTCTGCGTGTTGAAATCCGTCTTTAACTTTTCAGAAACCTCCAAGGCGGCTTTCAGTTCAGATTTGGCTTCTGAGGTCTCTGATTGTTGTAACGTGATGTTCTTTCGCAGATCGACCACCTGAGACTCCATGTTTAGTTCAGCCTGCAAGGATAAATCAAGCAATATTCAGAAATCATGATAATGATCCTATTGAAGTCCCAAGCACATTACAAAGTATTCTACTTGCACTTGGGGGCTAATGTAGGTTGTTTCTCTTTCAAAACTAACTTTTAGTGACCTGGCTAGATTCTTCAAATTAAGCCGGCTCATGGGGGCTACATATTTGGATTTCCTTACAAGCAAGATGTTAAGTCTCGGCTTAGCTATTCAGTTTAAGCCGGCCCTTGGGGACTACTCATTTGGGGGGGGGGGGGGGGGGGGGGGGGGGGGGGGGGGGGGGGGGGGGGGGGGGGGGGGGGGGGGGGGGGGGGGGGGGGGGGGGGGGGGGGGGGGGGGGGGGGGGGGGGGGGGGGGGGGGGGGGGGGGGGGGGGGGGGGGGGGGGGGGGGGGGGGGGGGGGGGGGGGGGGGGGGGGGGGGGGGGGGGGGGGGGGGGGGGGGGGGGGGGGGGGGGGGGGGGGGGGGGGGGGGGGGGGGGGGGGGGGGGGGGGGGGGGGGGGGGGGGGGGGGGGGGGGGGGGGGGGGGGGGGGGGGGGGGGGGGGGGGGGGGGGGGGGGGGGGGGGGGGGGGGGGGGGGGGGGGGGGGGGGGGGGGGGGGGGGGGGGGGGGGGGGGGGGGGGGGGGGGGGGGGGGGGGGGGGGGGGGGGGGGGGGGGGGGGGGGGGGGGGGGGGGGGGGGGGGGGGGGGGGGGGGGGGGGGGGGGGGGGGGGGGGGGGGGGGGGGGGGGGGGGGGGGGGGGGGGGGGGGGGGGGGGGGGGGGGGGGGGGGGGGGGGGGGGGGGGGGGGGGGGGGGGGGGGGGGGGGGGGGGGGGGGGGGGGGGGGGGGGGGGGGGGGGGGGGGGGGGGGGGGGGGGGGGGGGGGGGGGGGGGGGGGGGGGGGGGGGGGGGGGGGGGGGGGGGGGGGGGGGGGGGGGGGGGGGGGGGGGGGGGGGGGGGGGGGGGGGGGGGGGGGGGGGGGGGGGGGGGGGGGGGGGGGGGGGGGGGGGGGGGGGGGGGGGGGGGGGGGGGGGGGGGGGGGGGGGGGGGGGGGGGGGGGGGGGGGGGGGGGGGGGGGGGGGGGGGGGGGGGGGGGGGGGGGGGGGGGGGGGGGGGGGGGGGGGGGGGGGGGGGGGGGGGGGGGGGGGGGGGGGGGGGGGGGGGGGGGGGGGGGGGGGGGGGGGGGGGGGGGGGGGGGGGGGGGGGGGGGGGGGGGGGGGGGGGGGGGGGGGGGGGGGGGGGGGGGGGGGGGGGGGGGGGGGGGGGGGGGGGGGGGGGGGGGGGGGGGGGGGGGGGGGGGGGGGGGGGGGGGGGGGGGGGGGGGGGGGGGGGGGGGGGGGGGGGGGGGGGGGGGGGGGGGGGGGGGGGGGGGGGGGGGGGGGGGGGGGGGGGGGGGGGGGGGGGGGGGGGGGGGGGGGGGGGGGGGGGGGGGGGGGGGGGGGGGGGGGGGGGGGGGGGGGGGGGGGGGGGGGGGGGGGGGGGGGGGGGGGGGGGGGGGGGGGGGGGGGGGGGGGGGGGGGGGGGGGGGGGGGGGGGGGGGGGGGGGGGGGGGGGGGGGGGGGGGGGGGGGGGGGGGGGGGGGGGGGGGGGGGGGGGGGGGGGGGGGGGGGGGGGGGGGGGGGGGGGGGGGGGGGGGGGGGGGGGGGGGGGGGGGGGGGGGGGGGGGGGGGGGGGGGGGGGGGGGGGGGGGGGGGGGGGGGGGGGGGGGGGGGGGGGGGGGGGGGGGGGGGGGGGGGGGGGGGGGGGGGGGGGGGGGGGGGGGGGGGGGGGGGGGGGGGGGGGGGGGGGGGGGGGGGGGGGGGGGGGGGGGGGGGGGGGGGGGGGGGGGGGGGGGGGGGGGGGGGGGGGGGGGGGGGGGGGGGGGGGGGGGGGGGGGGGGGGGGGGGGGGGGGGGGGGGGGGGGGGGGGGGGGGGGGGGGGGGGGGGGGGGGGGGGGGGGGGGGGGGGGGGGGGGGGGGGGGGGGGGGGGGGGGGGGGGGGGGGGGGGGGGGGGGGGGGGGGGGGGGGGGGGGGGGGGGGGGGGGGGGGGGGGGGGGGGGGGGGGGGGGGGGGGGGGGGGGGGGGGGGGGGGGGGGGGGGGGGGGGGGGGGGGGGGGGGGGGGGGGGGGGGGGGGGGGGGGGGGGGGGGGGGGGGGGGGGGGGGGGGGGGGGGGGGGGGGGGGGGGGGGGGGGGGGGGGGGGGGGGGGGGGGGGGGGGGGGGGGGGGGGGGGGGGGGGGGGGGGGGGGGGGGGGGGGGGGGGGGGGGGGGGGGGGGGGGGGGGGGGGGGGGGGGGGGGGGGGGGGGGGGGGGGGGGGGGGGGGGGGGGGGGGGGGGGGGGGGGGGGGGGGGGGGGGGGGGGGGGGGGGGGGGGGGGGGGGGGGGGGGGGGGGGGGGGGGGGGGGGGGGGGGGGGGGGGGGGGGGGGGGGGGGGGGGGGGGGGGGGGGGGGGGGGGGGGGGGGGGGGGGGGGGGGGGGGGGGGGGGGGAGTGAGTAAATGGCGAGTCGAGTAGCCTATCAAGGCAGGTAAAGATTTCACTAAGTACTGAACAAACAAGTTCCACAGATCAGTTCTACGATTTTGGATCTACCACAGCTCGAAAAATAGACGGAAATTGTTAAACCTAGCGCACAGTGGATGAACTACTACACCAAAGTTTAATCTGAAACAAATGGGAGGCATCTACAAGTGCATATGGATGTTACAAACAAGAATCACCCAGTTTCTATGTTGAAGAGAGATCAAATAAGGCATGAGCGGAGGTATGGCAAAGAACTCCAAAGAATGGCCGACGAACGCCGATGGACGGCCGAAACCCTAATGCAGATCTACTATGGGGAGAGGTGAGTACTTACTGACGCTGATGGACAGCGGAGGTGCGCCGCATTTTTCTGGTCCATTTAGGTTGATGCAGTGGCCGGAGTGGACGCCGTTGGAGGAAGACGGCGACGATAGAGCTCGGGTTGCAGCGGAGTCGCAAGGAAGGAGACGAAGAGGAGGAGGCAGGGGTAAAGGGTAAAAAGGGAGGACCCCTGTCCCTATTTATAAGGAAATGATAAGATGGCAGGCACGAGAATCGAGGGGGCAAAATGATTATGCTGGCAAAGCGGACGCCTCATTTTCAGGAGGTTCATTAAGATAAAGTTTCATTGAGGTATCCTGGGCCTTGTGCGGAGTTAATACGCATGACGTCATGGCGGGTTACAGTGGTTCTGCTACGTGACATCATGGTGGATTCCAGTGGATTGGTAAGGAATGGATAGTGGAAAAATCTGCTAAGACAAGTAATGAAGATTGACGTGAATGAGTTCAAATCAACCTGGCGCCTAATGTTGGGGATATAATTCCGAGGTATGACCCGCCCAGGAGGGGCCGGGTCACACCGTTGGCGGCTTAAGGTGAGAAGGCCCAAGATGTTAAAAGGCCCAAGGCCCAGAGGTGACCTAAGGCCCAAAGGTGTGAACCACCGTGTGGTGACTTGTTCTGTAAGGAAGGCTTAGTTAGAAACCGAGCCGGTCACGTTTGTGTGAGTCGGCCGAGACTCTGTAAGCCGCCGGGCATCAACCTGTATATAAAGGGGTGACTCGATGGCGGGTTAACTCAAGAAAGAATAGATTGAGTACTAGGTCAAGCGTATTCGCTCCCTTGTAATCGAAACTCAAGCAATACAACTAGAAGCAGGACATAGGCTTTTACCTCGACGAGAGGGGCCGAACTTGGGTAAACTTTGTGTGTCCTTTGTCCCATTCAACCCCTTTAAGCTAACCTAGTGTGATGGCTCCACACCTAAGTCCTTTTGCTAGGACATCTGCCGTGTTAAGTCCATGACAGTTTTCATCACTAGTGTTGTCAACAAGTAAATCATCATCACCTAGCAAATCATCTTCATCACTATTGAAATTAACATACTCGGGGTGTGATACCTTAGGGCCTTTCAACATGAAGCATCTTCCAATTCCTTCATTTGGTGAGTCAAATATGTCATAGGAGTTGGATGACACAAGTGCAAGACCGGCAACACTTTCATCTTGAGTATATTCGGAGTCGGAGTGATAACTTCTCTTGGAGTAGTTGTCGGAGTCGGAACCGGATACCCATTCACCAATGTGAGCTTGATGTCTTCGTCTTGTGTAGCTGTTTGATGACTTGTCCTTCCTTTCTGAATCCTTGCTTCTCTGAGAGGGTCTTCGTTCATAACGATCATCTCTACTCCTTCTCTCTCTTGGTGGTGATTCATCTCTTTTACTTCTCCTTTTAGGTGAATCTTCTCTTCTCTTGTAGGGAGTCATACACTCATTGGAGTAGTGTCCAGGCCTTCCACAATTGTAGCAATTGCGATCACGACTAGAAGATCTTTTGTCATTGTAGGACCTTGACTTGGAACTTCTCTCTTTGCTTCTATTCTTGTAAAATGTGTTGAAGTTCTTCACCATTAAGCTCAATTCTTCATTGAAGACTTGTTTCTCACTTGATGTTGTAGGAGCATCACATGAAGCTTTATAAGAACCACTAGAGTGACATCTCATGAGCAACAATTCTACCTATGACTTCCGTTGGCTTGAGATCTTTGTAGTTGGGCATCATTCGGATCAAGGTGCACACGGTATCAGATTTTCCATCCAAGGCTCTTAGGATCTTCTTGATGATGAATTTGTCGGTCGTCTCTTCGCTTCCTAAGCCGGCAATCTCATTTGTGATGAGAGCAAGCCTAGAGTACATCTCAGCGACTCCTTCACCATCCTTCATTTTGAACTTGTCAAGTTGACTTTGATGCACATCCAATTTGGATTCCTTGATGGACTCGGTACCTTCGTGCATGTCAACCAAAGTATCCCAAATTTCCTTTGCATTTTCAAGGTGGTTTTGTTGAATTCTTCGGGGCACAATCCGTTGAAGAGAATATCGCAAGCTTGAGCGTTGTATTGCAACATCTTCAATTCTTCCGTGGACGCTTCATGATCCAGTTCTCTTTCATCTTTGAAGTATTCACCTTGCAAGCCAATACACACAATAGCCCAAACGGCAGGGTTATGACTAAGAATATGCATTTTCATATTATGCTTCCAACTAGCAAAATAACGACCATCAAAGTAAAGACCTCTACGGTGATAATTTCTCTCGCTAGATGCCATACTCTCCTAGGTTGTGAAACCAAGTCTATGATCACCAAAGCAATGGAAATCAAGGAAAATGGAGACCAAAGCTCTCATACCACTTGTAGGATCAAAAGTAGGTCTAGAGGGGGTGATTAGACTACTTGACCAAATAAAAATCTAACATTTTCCCAATTTTAAGTGTTGGCAGATTTTAGCAACTAGTACAAGTCAAGCAATCAACCTACACATGCAATTCTAAGAGTGTAGCAGCAGAAAGTAAAACATTGGATATGAAGGCAAAGGGAATGGTTTGGAGAAGGCAAACGCAATGTAGAAACAGAGATTTTTGGCGTGGTTCCGATAGGTGGTGCTATCGTACATCCACGTTGACGGAGACTTCAACCCACGAAGGGTAACGGTTGCGCGAGTCCACGGAGGGCTCCACCCACGAAGGGTCCATGAAGAAGCAACCTTGTCTATCCCACCATGGCTATCACCCACGAAGGACTTGCCTCACTCGGGTAGATCTTCACGAAGTAGGCAATCTCCTTGCCCTTACAAACTTCTCGGTTCAACTCCACAATCTTGTCGGAGGCTCCCAAGCGACACCTAACCAATCTAGGGGACACCACTCTCCAAAAGGTAATAGATGGTGTGTTGATGATGAACTCCTTGCCCTTGTGCTTCAAGTGATAGTTTCCCCAACACTCAACTCTCTCACACGGATTTGGCTATGGTGGAAAGACGATTTGAGTGGAAAGCAACTTCGGGAAGGCTAGAGATCAGAATTCTCATGGTAGAATTGGAATATCTTGGTCTCAACACATGAGTAGGTGGCTCTCTCTCAGAAAATGAGTAGTGGAAGTGTAGGCACGTTCTGATAGCTCTCTCACAAATGGAGAAGGGGTGGAGGGGTATATATAGCCTCCACACAAAATCCAACCGTTACACACATTTGACCCAACTCGGTCAGACCGAATAGTAGAACTTGGTGAGACCGATTCAGTTCAAAATGTGAACGTTAGGAATCTTGGTGGGACCGACTGAAACAACTTGGTGGGACCGATGTGATAGGGCTAGGGAGAAACTTCATCTCGGTGAGACCGATTGCTTGAACTTGGTGAGACCGATTTCAGCAAAGAGCAAACAGAGAGTTGGTCAAGCAAACTTGGTGGGATCAATTGCACATTGGTGAGACCGAAATAATTGCAACAGGCAACAGAGAGTTTGCAGGGCCATCTCGGTGAGACCGAGATCCGTATCGGTGTAACCGAATTGTCTAGGGTTTCTGGCAGTGGCTATGTCAACTGAACTCGGTGGCACCGGATAGGTCATTTCGGTGGGCTCGAGTTTGACTTTGAGTATTGGACAAATGTGGAAATGAGAAAGTGGTTGAGGGTTTTTGGAGCAATATCACTAAGCACTTTTAGCAAGTAGACCATTAAGCAACACCTCATCTCCTTTTAGTAGTATTGGCTTTCCTATGGACTCAATGTGATCTTGGATCACTAAAATAGAAATGAAGAGTCTTGAGCTTTTGCCAATCTTTGTCCTTAGCATTTTGAGGGGTCCACATCTCTAGTCCATGCCATGCCAACCATTAAACTTCCTGAAATATTTAACTTGAATGGATATTAGTTCAATGAGCTATATGTTGTTATGAATTACCAAAACCACCCAGGGATTAGTTGCACTTTCGGACAGGCCGTCGGGGGTGGAGCTGCAGCAGAATACCAGTGTCTTGTGCGTGCTTCATTAGCCGTACAAGTGTGTCGATGGCGAGTACGAACAGCTGTGGGGACAGGGAGTCGCCCTGGCGTAGGCCCTTCTGATGCCAGATGGAGGGTCCGGGTTCGCCATTAAGTTGGACTCGGGTGCTCGCAGAGGATAGTAGGATGGCGAGCCATTCCAAGAATCTGTCGCCGAAACCATACTGACGCAGAGCCACAAAGAGGAATGGCCAAGATATGGAGTCGAAAGCACGCGTGAGATCAAGCTTGAGCATAACTCTTGGGGCTCCCAACTGATGCAGCAGCTTCAGTGATTGCTTGACAAGAACATAGTTGTCGTGGAGGCTCCGTCCAGTGATGAACGCGTTCTGGTTGCCGCTAACAAGGTAGTCCAGCTTCGGGGCGAGGCGAAGTGAGAGAACTTTGGAGACGATCTTGGCCATGATATGGATAAGGCATATCAGCCGGTAGTCACGCAGCTCATGAGCGTCGGCGTGCTTTGGCAGCAGAGTGAGGAGGGCTTGGTTCAGCTTGCAAAAGCCCCGTCCCTGATGCTCGAAGAGCTGCTGGAAGACATCCAAGAAGTCATGCTTGACGTGCTCCAGCACGCGCACAGAAACTCAGCTGTGAATCCGTCCGACCCAGGCGCCTTGCGCACCGAGAGACGCTTTATCGCACTCTAGATCTCCTCCGGAATGAAGGGCGCATCGAGGTTGGCGAGGTTGCTCTGCTCAATAAGTTGCGCCATGTCCAGCGTGTGGTCGCGATCGACGGTGGTGCCGAGTAGCTCGTTATAATGTGAGAAAGCCGCTTGCGCCATCTCCTCATGGTCAGTGAGCACCGCACCGTTCGCGGTTAGGCTGAAGATCCTATTTTTTTGCCAGTGTAAGGAGCACTGTCGGTGGAAGAATGTGGTGCTGGCGTCACCGTCTTTGAGGTTGGCAATGCGAGCATGTTGTCTGGCAATTGTGCGCTCCATAGATGCGAGGCCAAGGTAAGAAACCTTGAGCTGTTTACACAGCCAGTCATCCTGGGCAGAGAGCACGCGCTCCTCTTGGGCTTTGTTGAAATGCGTGATGAGCTCGCGGGAGATTGCCGCGTTAATGTTCCCAACCGCCTTGGAGCTCCAGCTGGTCAGCCCACGCGTTGTAGCCTATAGGCGAAGCATTAGGCGACGGAAGGGATCAGGGTCGTAAGTGGAGCCCCAAGCGGCGGTCACCGTGTCCTGGAACTCGTCCATGCGCAACCAGTAGTCCTCGAAATGGAATCGCCGGCGCACCATGGGCATGGGCGACCAGTCTAGCACCAGAGGGCAGTGGTCAGACACTACGGACGCGAGGCATCACAAGTGGCAATCACTATGCATGTCCTCTCAGTCCGAGGTGCAAAGCACATGGTCCAGGTGCACCAGGGTCGGTGGCGATTGTTCATTAGACCATGTGTAGCGCCGCCCATTTAGGTAAATCTCCTTGAGCGTGAGATCGCTGACGAGGCAGCGGAATCTGCCCATCATGCGCATGTTCAGCTTGCCCGTGCTCTTATCCTCAGCTCGAAGGATGAGGTTGAAGTCACCACATAACATCCATGGCCCGGCGCAATCCGCCCTAATCTCCCATAATTCTTGCATGAATGCCACCTTGTCCATGTCATCTTGGGGTCCATAGACCACCGTGAGCCACCATGGCATGCCAGAGACCGTGTCCACCATAAGCGCGTTTGTGGTGAACATTGGGTCCGTGATCGACACGGCCCTGCTCTTCCACGCGAGAAAAATGCTGCCCCATGTGCCTTGGGCTGGAAGATAAGTATAATCATCGAATTCCAAGCCAAGCGTGTCAAGATAAATAGATGAGCAGATCAAATCCATTTTAGTTTTTTGCAAGCACACAATGGAGGCGCTGGTGGTGTCCAGCAACGTGCGAATGGCGTGGTGGCGTGCACGCGTTGAGGCCGCGCACATTCCAAATCGCGATCTTAAGGTCGTGATCCATAACGGTGGGATCGACGGGCATGATGTCGCGGGGGCCTAGACCTCGCACGCAGTGTCAACACGCACCGGCGATGCCATGCAGGCTGGGATCTCACGATCGACCAGCGCGGCAATGGCTGTGAGCACCGTGGATGGGATGGGCACCACGAACACATTGTCGCACGCCTTCATCTCCACGACGGTGATCTTCTCATTGGTCCCAATTATACCGAGTGTGCGGAGGACCTGTGCGACACCCCGAGACTGATGCACCAGCTGTCTTTCGTTTATTCGCCGTCGTTGCCATGTCATTCGCTTGCTTGCTGCACCTTGCCATGTCATCATGTGCATTTCATCTGCATGTTTCTCAAAACTTGCATCCGTCAAGGTCTCCCTGTTATCTCTGTTGTCCGTTCTGAGCCCAGACACTCTGACACGCCCGTGGAAACTCCGAAATATTATTTTATAAGTGGGATAAAAATGTTCTCGGAATGGGTTGAGAGTTGGTGTGCGGTCTTGTTATGTTGCTAGTTGCAGGTGCAGTTGCTAGGCTGTTCCATGTTGGGACGTGGATATCATGGATATCATGGGATATTACAATATCTCTTATTTTAATTAATGCATCTATATACTTGGTAAAGGGTGGAAGGCTCAGCCTTTTCCCTGGTGTTTTGTTCCACTCTTGCCGCCCTAGTTTTCCGTCATACCGGTGTTATGTTCCTTGATTTTTGAGTTCCTAACACGGTCGGGGTTTATGGGCCCCCTTTGACAGTTCGCTTTGAATAAAACTCTTCCAGCAAGGACCAACATTGGTTTTCCATTTGCCTAATAACAACTAAAACTTGCATCGGGACTTTCCGGACCCTGAGGATAATTAATCAACAACTCAAGCCAGTGCTCCTCATGAGTGTTGGTCCAAACTAGAGCACTGTGCGGGGCCGCCCCAGGGCAACCTGGGTTATTTTGGCACCTGTACGCATAGCTCATCGTCGTGGCCTGAGACGAGATACGCGCGGCTACTATCAGGGTGTCGGCACGTCGGGGGGTCTTGCCGGACTTGTTTTACCATTGTCGAAATTTCTTGTGAACCGAGATTCCGAGCTTGATCGGGTCGTTCCGGGAGGAGGATTTTCCTCGTTGGTCATGAGAACTTGTCATGGGCTAAGTTCGGACACCCCTACAGGGTTTGATCTTTCGAAAGTCATGCCCGTGATTATGTGGCAGATCGGAGTTTTTAATATCTAGTTGTAGTGAACTTGAACTGAACTCAATTACAAATACACCAACCGCGTGCGTAACCGTGACTGTCTCTTTTCGGGTGAGTTCGAGAAGGGAACACGGTTGGGTCATGTTTGAGCGTAAGTAGTTCAGGATCACTTATTGATCATCACTAGTTTGCGACCGTTGCGTAGTTTCTCATCTTATTCTTGTACTCGTAAGTTAGCCACCATATTATGCTTAGTGCTGTTGCAACCTCACCACTTATCCATTCCATACCCATTAAGCTTTGCTAGTCTTGATACCCATGGTAATGGGATTGCTGAGTCCACATGGCTCATAGATTACTACAACAACAGTTGCAGGTACAGGTAATGCGATGATCATGACGTGAGAGCGATGTTTACTTGTTTTGGAGTTCTTCTTCTGCTTCTTCTTCGATTAGGGGATAGGTTCTGGGTTGTTTGTGTTTCATCCGTAGTCGGATGTTGTTCTCATGTATGATGTATTGATGTATTCTTGTGGCATTTGTATGCCTTTGCATGTATCCCCAGCTATCATGTAATGGTACGATGTAATGATATCCACCTTGCAAAAGCGTCTTCAATATACGGATCTATCCTTGGTAGGACCTTCGAGTTCCTCTCGGATAGGATCACATATTAGGCATGACAAGTTGGTATCAGAGCCTCGACCGACCATAGGAGCCCCCTTGTTTGATCGTAGTTTGGCCGTTTTCGAGTCTAGTATAAAAACCATTTTTAGAGTCTAGTTATATCGGAGAGTAGGAATTATTTTTACTCCTTATCCCCTTCGTCGCTCTGGTGAGGAATTCTGACGTAGGTGTTTTGATTCTTCTACTCTTCACATTCAAATTTATTCTTTAGGGTCACGCAGGTGTTTTCGTTCATTGTCCATCCTTTGTTCAACCGGTGCACTTCTCTTCGAGTTATTCCATCCTCTTCAACTTTTGCAACATCGATTCTCAGTTTCCCCAACGGAGTTCAATCCTTAGTTCTTCTCAAACAGTGTCCATTCCTTCCGTCCCAAGTTTACTTTGTTTTTCCCACCCACCCACCCTTTTTTCTTCCCAGAGTTTGAAGAATCTAATCGATTATCCTTTTTGTTCATGTGAAGCTTCTTCATTCTTCCCTTAATTCTTTCAACTGGTGGATTCTCATCTAGTTCATCATTCTCTCTCTCTCTCTCTCTCGGCTTCTTTTCCGGTGGATTCAATTCAAGTTTTTCGAGTTGATCATATTCTTTTCCTTGGCTCAAGTGATTCCCCTTGCTCGTTCGCCTCTCGCCATTTTAATCAATCCGGAGTGCTAAAGACATCTCAGAAGATTCATGTTTGCGTTCAAATTAATCGTTCTGGTGCATCATTTCTCAGTCAAATAATTGTTCTAACGGTGGTTCTTCAGTGGGCCCTAACCCACAGGTTTATTCCAAGGATCTTACCTGACTCTTCTAATATTTTCGGAGTATTCTGAAATGCTTTCCAAGTTCAACATCAGGATGAGTCCTCTTCAGTAGATTCTCTTCTTCGGGGTTTCTTGTTCATCTCCCCATCTTTTCATTTTCATCATCCTTTTCTCTTCTGCTTCGTTCCTAAGATCTCGGGATGACATCTTCTATTAGTGGAGGAGAGTTGTGACGCCCCGAGACTGATGCGCCAGGTGTCTTCCGTTTATTCGCCGTCGTTTCCATGTCATTCGCTTGCTTGTTGCACCTTGCCATGTCATCATGTGCATTTCATCTGCATGTTTTTCAAAACTTGCATCCGTCCGGGTCTCCCAGTTCTCTCGGTTGTCCGTTCTGAGCCCAGACACACTCGCACGCGCCCGCGGCACCTCCAAAATATTATTTTATAAGTGGGATAAAAATGTTCTCGGAATGGGTTGAGAGTTGGCGTGCGGTCTTGTTATGTTGTAGGTAGGCCGCTTGCTAAGTTTCATCACATTCGGAGTCCGTTTGATGCCCCAATGGATAACTATAGCGGCAGTATAGCCGGTCAAACATCGGACGTTTTCGGTATCCGGAAACTGCCGCCGTGTAACACCCTGGTTTTTAGCCCTTTTCTTTTTCTTTTTCTTTTGATTTCTTTGGTTTTTGCTCTGTTTTTCTTTTTGGAGTGGATCTGTGGACTTGACACCTGAGAGGTCATCATCATTTCTTCTCCCAAGTGCCTCATCCTTCTTAAATCTTTCCCAATATCATGTCTTGACCAAACCCTAAAATTCTTTTCTAAGGAATATTCCTTTTTCTATTAAAGGAATAACCATGTTTGGCCTAGGTTGTGGAACAACCTATATTTATGTCACTCCCAAAATTCCCAAATAATTCTCATAATTCTTTGGGTCATATATTGCTCAAATATGCCCAAACTTTCCTGTCCAAGCCCAAAAATAATTCCCCAATATTATTTCTTCATTTCTGTCCAGAGTGGATTTCTGTGAAGAAAGTGCCACTTATCCTTTCTTGATTGCTCCCAAACTTTTTGGGCATGCTTTCACATCCAAATCATTGCCACATGCCAAAATTCAACTCCATTTGCCAAGAGAATCTTCCTCGGTGATTTTTCAAAGTTTCTGTCATACAGAAGTCATTGTGAAGGAAGTACTAGCTAGGAGTTCCCAAATGAGTTGAAATTTTGCACACCTCTTCATGTGCTCATGCCATTACCCTCCTTCAATTTTCAGCACCACCCAATCATCTATGTGAGCACAGGATCAAATCTTTGTTTCTATTAATATTTTCAGGTTGTGAAGCAAGTATAATTTATATTGCTTCATTAATTCTGAGAAATTACCAGATTGTGCTCCTACCCGAATAACTCCTCTCCACAAAATTTGGGACCATTTCATCAAGCCATTTTCTCTCCAAAATTATTCCAAATTTCTGGACAGAGAGGGTACTGTGAAGGAAGTACCATTTTTGGCAAGTCCATTTGGTATGAAATTTGTACAGCATCTTCATATGTCCAAAACATGCTGCCTTGCCAAATTTGAGCTCAAGTGGTTACTCTATGTGACTGCATCATCTTGATCTTGATTCTGGACCAAATATGCAGTTGTGAAGCAACTATGATGTATCTTGGTCCAATTCCCCTCATAATGCACAGGATTAGAGCCTTCCTATCTTAAACACCCCAGACAACTCATTTGGCCCTTAGCATTTCTCTGTTGATCATAGTAATATGACCAAGTTTGCTACAGCAAACTTGCATCGATGCCTACCTTAGCTACAGAGCCTTTTCTCTTGAGCTTTTGCTTTCTACAGTCTCCAGGTTGGAAGGACATCATGTTAGACACAGTTTCCCATCCTCTCGTGACCTCTCTTTGCCATGTACCGTGGTGACCGCGCAGCTGGCACACCTGTGCACGCACTCTGTTCTTTTCGCCGCGTCCAGGACGTCGCCTAGCTCCGGCCCCTCCCCCTCTTGTCACCTTCGCGCGCGTGACCTTGTCTAGTGTCTTCCCCTTGTCATCGCCTTCACCCTAGACCCCTCTCCCCCTCCGGAAACCTCCTCGTCGGCGCTCATCGCCGCGCGCCCATAGGCGAACGGTGGTCGACATGGCTCTATTCATCGCCCGTCTTCTTCCTCCCCGTGCCTCCTTGGCCTCCCCTACCCCGTGAAGGTTGTCATCGCTGCCTTGTCATGTTCCCATGCCCTCCCCGTGATTGCTGAGCTCGACAGAGCCTCGGCCGGACGCCCACGGCGGCAACCGGGTCGGCCCCCTCTTCCCTCGGCTACTTAAGCAGCCCCGGGCGCCCTCGACCTCACCAGCCACTCTCGCTCCTTCCCAGGACCCCGCCCATCTACTTTCCTGAGCCCCAGAGCTCCTCCTCTCCGCGGTTGGCCACCGCCTTTGTCCACTCCGATTCCAGTGATCCTACGCCCCTCCCTCTGTTCCACAGCCACCAGAGAGCTCCACCACCACCAGGGAGCCCCCCTTCCATCTCCCCTCCTCTCCTCGACCGTAGCCATGATCCCAACTCCGGCCGCAGCCGCCGTCCACCGTAGCCAGCGCCCCGCCCTTCTCCGAGCTCGTCGGTGGCCGTGACCTACCTGGACGTGACCGCCTCGTCCTGTTGAGCTCGCCGGTAGGTCGGGCGCCTCGAACGGTGGTCGGAGTCTCCGGCAGTCGTCGTCGAGCCTCGCCTCTACCGCAGCCAGGCACGGGTGATCGAAGATGAAGGTGACAATTGGCCAAGCGGGCTCCACACCAGCGCGGACCCCATTCGTCAGCGAATCCACGCGTTGACCCCGCCTCGCCACGTCATTTAAGTGGAAACATATTCCAGGGAATACGTTTTCACTACACTGAAAGCGCACTTCGGCTCTGTTTCGGGCTAAATTACGTTTTTCGTGCTGGAAAGCGTATTTTGAGTGTTTGCGCTTTTTGTTTTTTCAGCCAGGGGCCTCTTTGTGAAGATTCTTTTATAGATTGGTCCCTGCACTTCATCAACTCATATCTTTTCACTCACAACTCCGATTCAGGTGATTCCAAAGCCCACTTCTTCGTCTCGTCAAGCCCGTTCTGTTGGTATCATTTTGACCATGTGACCACATTTTGAAAATGACCATTTTGCCCCTGCCCTTAATCAGCCCCCTCCGGGAGAGAACGTTTTTCGGCGATTCTTTCCGCGAGCTTCTCGCACTTCCTCCCGGTGAATCCATTCCCCCTAGGCAAGCCACCCCCTCCACTGGCATGACTGCAATGCAATAACACAGTTTCTTAATTTGAACTCATTTAAAATATTGCTTTAGCTACGTGACTATGTGCATGGCATTTCTTGGAGTTATTGTGATCTTGCTATTGCCATGCTGCTGTTTGGATTACTAGGACTTATGCTTGTAGTTGATGGATGTCATGTTGCCACTGGATTATTAGTGGCAAGTATTATTTTCATCATGATGGTAGTTGCTATTATGTTTTGGAGTGTGATTTTAGATATGATGATTGCATGTGGATCTTAGCTTAATATCGGGTTCTTGCTATTGGATTAGTAGTGTTATTGTTCTTGGATTCAGCATGCTCTTAGTATTTTGTTATCCTCGGAGTATTATGTATGACTATGTTATGGTTTGGATTATTTGCTGGATATTGCTATGACTTGGATTATAGGTGGATATACGATATCGGAGTATCAGTTAAACTTTGGGGATAAATTCCGTCATTTCGTTGGTCAGGTGCCACTGAACCGGGCTTTTCTAGTGCGACCACATTTGCCTTTATGGGAAGGCCCTAATGCGATCTATTGACAGGTCTCTCGCCGGTGCCTCCAGCGAGGGAAGGTTATGGGCGCGCACTACCTTGATCAGGTAGGCGGACATAAGCCTTGTGTGCCCATAGTTGGATAGGGCCCTTTTTGTCCCCATTTGGGACCGTTTTTGTTTTGCCATGACGGTGGCCGTTGGATGTCACGAGTTGACATCGGGGCCACCCAGGACTGAACCCAAAGGGGGTGTTGGTCGGAGTGGTCGAGAGAGTGTCATGGTAATAGATTGGTTTTGTCGGAATGCCATTGGTCCACCCGAATGGGAGCAAGAGGCCATGGGTTCTATGATGTGGGTACAGTGTGCTAACCTCTGCAGAGTGTGTGTTAAATCTATTGATAGCCACGTCCTCGGTCATGGGCACAAGTTCGTACTAGGTCACACTGTTCGATCAACACTCACATGACAGAATGACTTATAGGTGATTTATATGTTGATATGTGAATTATAACAGCTTGGCAGGATGCCGATGATGATGTTGAGATGATCCTGAGGATGATCATTCATTTTGTGATGTGATCACGAGGTGATCATGTGGATGTTTTGATTATGAGGTGATCAGGTGGATCACAAGGTGATCGATATGGTATATTGCTTGGCCGGGTAGCCAAGAGTGAGATGGGTGTTGAGATTGAGATGTTGGTTTATCAGCATTGTAGTAGTTTCATATCATGCTTAGTAGTTGCTTTCGCATCATAGTAGTTGTTAATAAATTAATCTGCTAATGCTACGTTATTGTATTGCCTTCATGCTTTTGGTTGTTGTGAGCTTGCAAGTGCATTCAATGTACTGACCTAGCGTGTCATGCCAGATTGCAGGTGATGCTGTGATTGATTGTTTGTCGAGATTTCCATTCGTGCGAGCCAGATCGTGTCCCAGCCAGAGTCCCTGCGGAGTGGAGTTCACCACCTTCGTCATTATTCCGCTGCTAGAAGTATTCCGCTACTACAAGTTGTTCCGCTGCTAGCATAGAGCTTCCTTAGCAGGCGTAGTGTCGCCGTGCTGATGTGATCTCTTGTAACATCAGACTTTTGTATCCCTTATTCGTTGTAATAAAGAGCTGATTTGTTCTATGCCGAGCAGTGCCGTATTCCAGAAGACTTCACCTCGATCTCTAGGCTGGAATACGGGGCGTTCCGATTTCTCTGAGCCGGGGTGCCACACGCCGGGCCTCTCTCTTTTCTCTCTCGCAGTCCACGGCCTCTTCTCAGCCCACCTAGGCCCAGCCTAACCTCCCCCTCGATCGGATCCGTCGGATCACGATCGGAGGGCTCCAAAAAGCCCCAAAGCCCCCAACCCTAGACCCCTGCCTATAAAAGGAAGGGCCCCCTTCCATTTTTGGCAGCCGCCACCCCCTTCCCTTGATTTCAGCACCGCCACCGCCACATGTCGTTACCCAGCTAGCCTACCCCGCTGCCACTTGTCACCTGTGCCACCACTAGCCGCCGCCCAGCCCGCGGGCCTGCCGGGCCCAGATCTGGCCCGCGCAAGCCCGTGCGACGCCGCCGCCCGGTCCCGAGTGCCTCCCGCTCCGGAGCATCGCCGCCCGACCTCACCAGCGCCACCTCGACCCCGCCGTCTGCTACCCGCGTTGAAGCGCGCCGCCTCGCCGGATCTGCCGACGCCGGCGAGCACCTCTGCCAGGCCCGCCCCTCTCCTCTTCCTCCTTCCCTCCTCTGCCACGCCTTCTTTTCTCCCTCTCGATCTCACATCTATCTCACAGGGAATCCCCATGGCCGCCACAGGGAGCTCCAAGTACCACCGCCGTCGCTGGTCGTCTCCACCCTGTTCCGGTCGAAAACCGGACCCCGGCGAGCTCCGCGCCCCAGATCCGGCCTTCCCCATGCCCTCCACCGCTAGCCGCATCCTCGTCATCGCCGTTGACCTCTGCAACCTCCAGGGCCGGCCTCCTCTGCTTCATTGACAAGCGCCTGGATCTAGACGTCCCAGATCCGCTCCGACCCGCGATCCAAACGGCGCCATGCGTCGTCCCACTCCGCTCTGTCCCGGTACCGTGTCGTCCACCTGGGATGTGCCATCCCTAGATGCCCTCATCCACTGAACCGAACAGGCATCCGGCACCCGCTCGTCCTGCACCGCCTCGTCCCATTCCCGCAAGGTCTAAATTCCACTGTCCCAGATTTCAAACTTCATGTTGCATTCTTGTGATGGGCATAACTTTGTGCATGTTTATCCGATTGGAATGTATGATATGTCAAAATGATCTGCTCGGAGTGCTCTACATGATGGTGTGGTTTGCATTCATGTTAGGATGCATCTTGACATGTTTATCCTCGTTGCAAAAGTGCATGTTGCTGTTAACTGCTGAACGCTGACATAACTTGCCCTTTTGTTATTTTCGTGTGATTTAATGCATGCACCATATAAGCATCTTGTCAACATGTGTTTGCTGCCTTTTTATGTCCTCTAGCTGATAGTATTTATTTCATGTCATGATATGTCCTGATGTGAGTGCCATGAGCTTGCAAACATGCCCTGTCAATGTTGCTGACTTCAGACTTGTTAATTTCATTAAGTTAAAAACTATTTGTTATGAAACTTGTCATGTTGTCTTTTTCATATCTTTTTGTGTGATTTTCTTTTGAGCAGCATGCCCACATGTTTTAGGAGCGTAATCATGTCATCTTTGCCATGGTGTGACCTACTTATCATGATATGCCTTGTGGTGACTAGCACAAGCTTGCAAAGTGGGTTACTCATTGTTTCCAGTTTTCCGAGACTTAGTAAATGTTATATTGAGATGCCATGTTTGCTTGATGCTACCATCAAATCTATTCATATTCTAGAGATGTTTAGTAATCATTTTTTGAATACCATGTTATGCTCTATCAATCTGCGCCCTTGTTTGCATGTATGGCCTACTGTAGCTTGTTCTTTTCATGCTCTCAAATTGTTTAAAAATATAATTGTCAGTCTGTTAACAGCATGTTCCATTTTGTGAAGCTCATTGTAATTAATCGATGCATTATATGGAGCTATGCCCATGGAGTAATTGGAAGCATGACATGTCTAATGCATGCCCATGTCTTTTGCGTAATTATTAAAATTGCTATGCTTGTTGTTATGTGCATCCAAAGTCAGTATCATAATGTTCCTGGTTGCATTCCCAGATTTTCTCAGTCTGAGAATCTGCTATATCATGTTTGCATCTTGTCTTGATGATTCCCATGAACCGGTCGCTCCTATGTTTATGCCATGTTGTGTAATTTGAGCTCCATGATATGTACTAGCATGATATACCTTCCGATGCAATCTTCATGCATTGTAGCATACTTGTTTCATTCTTCCAACATGCCATCATATTAACTCTACTCATGTATATGCCCAGTTTTTCACTGTCCTAATCTGTGTTTTAAAGTTGCTTCTTTCATTGATCATATTGGTTTAATCTTGATGCCTATGAACCTGAACCTTAATGGTATTTGAAGTGTTTAATCTGTACTTGAAGTGCATATCAAGTTTGTGCTCATATGGTTCATGTAGCATGTTGTTTTGATGATTCTAAAGTGCCTAGTTGTTGTTTAGGCAAATTGTTGTTATATCTTGCTTTGGGTGTATGTGTTGAACCGTTGCTCCGTTTTGATCATGTCCTATATGAAACTTGCTTAGTTTTGCATGTAGTTTCATCATGTCTTGTTGTATCCTTGATTTGAGTATGTGTGCTTGTTGTTTGTATGCATTTTGCATCAATGCCATGTTTAACTTGTTTTGCCCATATCTTCTAGGCCGTAGCTCCGAATTAAATGAACTTTATATGTAACTTGATTAGAAAAGCGTGTAGATCATCTTGGTGCACTTTAACATGCTGTTTAACAACTTCAACATAATGTGGTATTTAGATCTGGACCAATTTCGAAATTGGCATATGGGGAGTTTTCGGAATTGTTTATGTTGATTCCGGCCTCATTTAAACTTGCTTTGATGTGGGATTCTTATGTGCATCACCTCTTGCCATGAGTAGCATCATGTAGCCTTGTCATGCATCATACTTGGTTGAGCATCATGTCATGTTTATGTGTTGTGTGTTTACCATGTTGTTTGCTTCTTTTCGATTGTGATTCTTCTCGATAGTCCCGGTTTCGTTGTGATTGTGAGGACTCGTTCGACTACGCTTGGTTCATCTACGCCCGTTCCTCTTCTTCATGGATTCGATCTTCTTCCTAGCGGGATTTCAGGCAAAATGACCGTTACCTTGGATCTCACTACTATCTTTGCTATGCTAGTTGTCTCGATGCTATCGCTATGTCGCGCTACATACCAGTTGTTTATCAAGCCTCCCAAATTGCCATGAAACAGCCTCTAACCCTTTTCACCATCCCAGCAAACCGTTGTTTGGCTATTTTACCACTTTGCTTAGCCCCTTTTATAGCGTTGCTAGTTGCAGGTGCAGTTGCAGGTTGTTCCATGTTGGGACATGGATATGATGGATATCATGGGATATCACAATATCTCTTATTTCAATTAATGCATCTATATACTTGGTAAAGGGTGGAAGGCACGTCCTTTTGCCTGGTGTTTTGTCCCACTCTTGCCACCCTAGTTTTCCATCATACCGGTGTTATGTTCCTTGATTTTTGCGTTCTTAACACGGTCGGGGTTTATGGGCCCCCCTTGACAGTTTGCTTTGAATAAAACTATTCCAGCAAGGCCCAACATTGGTTTTCCATTTGCCTAATAACAACTAAAACTTGCATAGGGACTTTCCGGACCCTGAGGCTAATTAATCAACAACTCGGGCCAGTGCTCCTCATGAGTGTTGGTCCAAACTAGAGCACTGTGCGGGACCGCCCCAAGGCAACCTGGGTTATTTTGGCACCTGTACGTGTAGCTCATCATTGTGGCCTAAGACGAGATACGCGTGGCTACTATTAGGGTGTCGGCACGTCGGGAGGTCTTGCTGGACTTGTTTTACCATTGTTGAAATGTCTTATGAACCGGGATTCCGAGCTTGATCGGGTCGTTCCGGGAGGAGGATTTTCCTCCGTTGGTCGTGAGAGCTTGTCATGGGCTAAGTTGGGACACCCCTGCAGGGTTTGATCTTTCGAAAGCCATGCCCGTGATTATCTGGGAGATGGGAGTTTTTAATATCTGGTTGAAGTGAACTTGAACTAAACTCAAATACAAATACACCAACCGTGTGCGTAACCGTGATTGTCTCTTTTCGGGTGAGTTCGAGAAGGGAACATGGTTGGGTTACGTTTGAGTGTCAGTAGTTCAGGATCACTTCTTGATCATTACTAGTTTGCGACCGTTGCGTAGTTTCTCATCTTATTCTTGTACTCGTAAGTTAGCCACCATATTATGCTTAGTGTTGCTGCAACCTCACCACTTATCCATTCCATGCCCATTAAGCTTTGCTAGTCTTGATACACATGGTAATGGGATTGTTGAGTCCTCGTGGCTCACAGATTACTACAAAAATAGTTGCAGGTACAGGTAATGCGATGATCATGATGTGAGAGCGATGTTTACTTGTTTTGGAGTTCTTCTTCTGCTTCTTCTTCGATTAGGGGATAGGTTCCGGGTTGGCAGCCTGGGCTAGTAGGGTGGATGTCATTTGAGTTTCTGTTGTGTTTCATCCGTAGTCGGATGTTGTTCTCATGTATGATGTATTGATGTATTCTTGTGGCATTTGTATGCCCTTGCATGTATCCCCAGCTATTATGTAATGGTACGATGTAATGATATCCACCTTGCAAAAGCGTCTTCAATATGCGGATCTATCCTTGGTGGGACCTTCGAGTTCCTCTCGGATAGGATCGCATATTGGGCGTGACAAGTTGGATACCACCGGATGCATGGGATACCACCTGATTCAAAAAACCGGATGGCTCCGATGCCGGAGCTGCCATAGGAGAGTCGCCATCTGTCCCCGCAGGCCTTTCGAGTGTGGCAATAGAGCCATCGTCAGTGCTGCGCGCCTGGTCCACGGCTGCTGCCAGCTTATCTTTCCTTTTCCCCTTTCCTTTTCTGGCTCGATGACGAGGGCGGGGGGGGCATGCTGGACAGGCCACGGCAGCATGCCGTTTCTGGTTGGTTGTATGGGCGGCCGTGCCGCCGCACCATTAGGGGTAGGCCACGCCGGAGCCATGGCCAGCCCATCCATGTGGGAAGTGTGGTTGCTGGCGCGCCAGTCGAGGTTGTCCATAGCCATGCCATCGGCACGGCCGGTGGGCTGCGAGTCTGTGCGCCTGTGCTTGCGGCTGTGACGTCGCACGCGCCCCGGGCCGTGGCCGTGCCTGGCGTTGTTTCCATCACCGGTGCCCAGATCCCGACCATGCCCCTTGTCTGGAGCCACACCCGTAGGCTTGATCATCGCAGCGCGGGACATCGCAATGGAGATGGGGTAGGTAAGCGTCCTGATGAAAGGCACAGCAGAGCCCAGGCGTGCGGGGACTTGCTCGACGATCTCTAGAATGGCGTCGCGACGGATGTCGGTAGAATCGTGCGTGCGCCCGGAAAGCCAGAACATGGCGAGGTCGGCGTGGGAGCGAGTGTGGGGATGGAGGCGCTCAATCGAGCAGCTTCGTCCAAGGATGTGCTCGGCGGTCAAGAGAGTAATATAGATGAAGTCTTTGTATATTCATCATCGCAGGTTATAAGTGTTTATATATACTGATGCTCACGAGGAGTCGTGGCCTACTGTTACAACAGAACCTAAGATAATGCCATGCGTGGCTACGTGGGCGGAGGCGACGTGCGCGGGAGCATGGGCGTCGTAGGACTCGGGTTGCCTCGTTGCACACATGGGTGCAGGTGCATGTCACGTTTCCCACACCCACCCGGGGGGCGCAGCCGAAGCGTGGTGGTCGCCAACGTTGAGGCTGGAGCGGAAGCCGACGAACATGCTCGTAGGAAGCCCCTTGGTGAAGACATCGGTGAACTGCGACGTGGTCGGCACATGCAGGGCACGCACCTCGCCGAGAGAGACGCACTCTGGCACGAAGTGTAGATCGATCTCGATGTGCTTCGTCCGCTGGTGCTGAACGGGGTTGCTCGACATGTACATGGTGGAGATGTTGTCGCAGTAGACGGCGATGGTGCGTGACGATGGTCGGGAAAGTTCGGCGAGAAGCTGACGGAGCCAGGATGCCTCGGCGATGGCGTTGGCGATGCCCCTGTACTTAGCCTCCGCGCTCGAATGAGAGATGGTGGTCTGGCGCTTCAAGGACCAGCTGACGAGATTGGAGTCGAGGTACACCGCAAAACCAGACGTAGACTTGCGGGTGTCCGGGCACCCTGCCCAGTCCGCATCTGAGTAGGCTATCAGGTCGGTCGAGGCGGAACGGAAGAAGTGTAGGCTGAGGTGAGTTGTCTCGCGAACATAACGAAGGATCCTCTTCACCATCTGATAATGAGCATCCTTGGGATCATGCATTCACAGACAACAATGTTGCACATCATAAGACAGATCCGGCCGATTGAGTGTAAGATACTGGAGGGCACCAGCAAGACTGTGGTATAGTGATGTTGTTGAGGAACGTAGCATGCAATTTCAAAAAAATTCCTACGATCACGCAAGATCTATGTAGGAGATGCATAGCAACGAGACGGGAAGAGTGTGTCCACTTACCCTCGTAGACCGAATGCGGAAGCGTTAGTTTAACGCGGTTGATGTAGTCGAACGTCTTCACGATCCAACCGATCAAGTACCGAATGTATGGCACCTCTGAGTTCTGCACACATTCAGCTCGATGACGTCCCTCGAACTCTTGATCCAGCAGAGGGTCGAGGGAGAGTTTCGTCAGCACGATGGCATGGTGACGGTGATGGTGATGTGATCCGCGCAAGGCTTCGCCTAAGCACTACGTGAATATGACCGGAGGATTAAACCGTGGAGAGAGACGCCGTACACGGCTTGGAACAATTGGTGTGTCTCCAAGGAGTACCCTGCCCATGTATATAAAGGAGGGAGAGGAGGAGGCCGTCCACCAGGGGTGCGCCATGAGGGGGGGAGTCCTACTAGGACTCCAGTCCTAGTAGGATTCGCCCCCCCCCCCCTTTCCTTCTCATGGAGGGGGAAAGAGGGAAGGAGAGGGAGAGAGGGAAAGGAAAGGGGGGGCACGCCCCCTTCCCCTTGTCCAATTCGGACAGCCCATGGGGGGGCGGCGCGCGCCACCCCTTGTGGGCTCCCCTCTCTCTCCCCTATGGCCCATGTTGGCCCATTACTTCCTCGGGGGGTCCCGGTAACCCCTCGGTACTCCGATAAATATCTGAAACGTCCTGAAACCATTCCGATGTCCAAATACTATCGTCCAATATATCAATCTTTACCTCTCGACTATTTCCAGACTCCTCGTCATGTCCGTGATCTCATCCGGGACACCGAACAATCTTCGGTCACCAAAACATATAACTCGTAATACAAATCGTCATCGAACGTTAAGCGTGCGGACCCTACGGGTTCGAGAATTATGTAGACATGACCGAGACACATCTCCGATCAATAACCAACAGCGGAACCTAGATGCTCATATTGGTTCCTACATATTCTATGAAGATCTTTATCGGTCAAACCGCAATAACAACATATGTCATTCCCTTTGTCATCGGTATGTTACTTGCCCGAGATTCGATCGTCGGTATCCTCATACCTAGTTCAATCTCGTTACCGGCAAGTCTCTTTACTCGTTCCGTAATGCATCATCCTATAACTAACTCATTAGTCACATTGCTTGCAAGGCTTATAGTGATGTGCAATATCGAGAGGGCCCAGAGATACCTCTCCGATACACGGAGTGACAAATCCTAATCTTGATCTATGCCAACCCAACAAACACCTTCAGAGACACCTGTAGAGCATATTTATAATCACCCAGTTACGTTGTGATGTTTGATAGCACACAAGGTGTTCCTCCGGTATTCGGGAGTTGCATAATCTCATAGTCAGAGGAATATGTATAAGTCATGAAGAAAGCAATAGCAATAAAACTTAATGATCATTATGCTAAGCTAACGGATGGGTCTTTTCCATCACATCATTCTCCTAATGATGTGATCCCGTTCATCAAATGACAACACATGTCTATGGTTAGTGAAAGGATCGATATAGTTGACTAGAGGGGGGTGAATAGGCAGCTAACAATTTTTAGCTTTTCTTTACCAATTTAAACTTTGCATCAGAGTAGGTTGTCTAGATATGCAACTAGGTGAGCAACCTATATGATGCAACAACAACAAGCACACAAGCAAGCAAGGGATATAACACAAATAAGCTTGCACAAGTAAAGGCACGAGATAACAAAGAGTGGAGCCGGTGAAGTCGAGGATGTGTTACCGAAGTTCCTTCCTTTTGAGGGGAAGTACGTCTCCGTTGGAGCGGTGTGGAGGCACAATGCTCCCCAAGAAGCCACTAGGGCCACCGTATTCTCCTCACACCCTCACACAATGCAAGATGCCGTGATTCCACTTGTGCCCTTGGAGGCGGCGACCGGACCTTTACAAACAAGGTTGGGGCAATCTCCACAACTTAATTGGAGGCTCCCAATGGCACCACGAAGCTTCACCACAATGGAATATGGCTCCACGGTGACCTCAACCGTCTAGGGTGCTCAAACACCCAAGAGTAACAAGATCCGCAAGGGATTAGTGGGGGCAATCAAATTTCTCTTGGTGGAAGTGTAGATTGGGGCCTTCTCAACCAATCCCTAAAGAATCAACAAGTTTGAATGGCTAGGGAGAGAGATCGGGCAAAAAAGGAGCTTAGAGCAACAATGGAGCTTCGAGGTGGAAGGGGTAGTCAACTCGGAGAAGAAGACACCCCTTATATAGTGAAAGAATAAATCCAACCATTATCCACTTAACCAGCCCGCGACCTGCGGTACTACCGCACCAAACACGCGGTACTACCGCAAGGGCTCACGGTACTACCGCGGCGGACTGCAGTACTACCGATGCCACGGCAGGGCCTAAGACCAGCCCTGAAGCGCTAAGGCAAGGAGCGATAGAACCGCTGGCGCGGTACTACCGCGCCCCCTTGCGGTACTACCGCAAGGCAGGAATGGACTAGGCCGGGAAGGCACAGACATATAAAAATACATCCGTGACTACTTCCGTTGAGTTTTGATCCATGCAAAAATCTGACACGGTACTACCGCAGACCTGGAGCGGTACTACCACGTAGGGCGCGGATGTAAAAAATTACATCCGCCCCTACTACTGCTCATGCTGCTGAGCCTGGCCAGAGCACACGGTACTACCGCGCCCATGGAGCGGTACTACCGCGTAGGGCGCGGATGTAAAAAATTACATCCGCCCCTACTACCGCACTAGCAGCAGTGCCTGGCCTGAGGCCACGGTACTACCGCTCCCGAGGTGCGGTACTACCGTGAGCACTTGCGGTACTACCGCGCCAGAGGCTGGTACTACCACAAGGGCCTGCGGTACTACTGCTCGCAGTACTACCGCATGCCCCAGTTTAGCAACACTAGGAGACCTTCATTTTGCATAGACAAGGAGAGACGGAGGATGCTCCAAAGATCCAAAGGAAAGGTGGTGCAAAAAGGAGAAGACGTGTACGTGATGATTCCACCCAAACCTTTCCAAAGCGGACCCCCTCTTAATAGTATGGCTTTCCTATGACTCAAATCCACCGAAAAGAAACGTAGAGAAACGCCGTCTTCAATAGTCTTCGAGGGGCACCAAATCGTCTTGTGCCTAGTCATGATATGTCTGAAATACTCCATGCACATGATTAGTCTGCAAAGCATTGTCATCAATCACCAAAACAACTAAGGGATAAATATGCCCTTACAATCTCCCCCTTTTTGGTGGATTCATGACAATACGGGATTTGCATGAAGGGAAATAAACTAGAACAAGGGCAAACCCCACATCTATAAAATATAGACGGGCTCCCCCTAGATGTGTGCTATCTAGAGAGATGCTTTGGACTGCACGGCACACATACTAGGATCAACACTCCCCCTATATTTTATGGACAAGGCATATCTTGCAATAATAAAGCTAACACTAAGCAAGGAGATAAGATAATAACTATGAGCATAAAGTAAAGGGCACAAGATATAGCATAGGCTCAATAGGGTACGATAGAGTGCATATGTCTTACACCATATGATAGAACCTCTGGACTCACAAGCACAAACCAAACTAAAGCAAACGAGGTTCAATGCAATGAAAGCAAAGCGACAAGACGAAACAAACACGACACACGACTCGCAAATCCTACACTCTCTCCCCCTTTGGCATCGAGACACCAAAAAGGCAGAGAGGACACCTACGACACAAGTGGTGGCTCAAGCAAAGTGATCACTCGTCACGCTCTTCGTCGGACTCAGCAGCGGGGATGGGCTCCTCCTCAGACTCAGTCCACTGATACCCCTGCTTCGCCATCCATTCGGCCTCTGGAGTGATGTGCTTATCGGACCCACTGGATATGTCCTCGCCAAACGTCCTCAAGATCCTCTTGTCGCGGCGGCGACTCTCCTTGGAAGCAACATGAGTCTTGTATTGCCCCTTGGCTTGCATGCAGAACAAGGCCTTCATCTTGGCCTTAAGCTTCTTAGCCCATGATGGCTCAGTAGAGGGAGGGGCATACCCAGCAGAGCTGTCCTCATCCGCTTCCTCCTCCTCAATCTCATCCTCATCAACATCCATTCTAGCAGCCTCTGCCTCAGCACGAGTAGTAGTGTTAGCCCACTGAGGCTTGATGCGGAGCTTGATGGGGTCGTGATGGATCCAGTCAGGGGCAACAAACTCCTCATCGGGATAGAGCTTCTCCCAAGTCTTCGTGATCAAGAGAAACAGATAAGGTCCATAGATGGGTACCTTACGGTTGAACACCGCAAACTGAAGCTCGCACCACATGATGTGTGAGACGTCAAGCGGTTGTGTCTGAGCGTGATGCGCCTCCTCACAAATGAGCATCATATCCACTAGATAGGCATGCACCTTGTCCTTGTCACCAATGCGGGGAAAGAGGGAGTTGCGGAAGATCCGGTGCATGATGTCAAGGAATGGGTTCAGCACCCATGTCTTCTTGTCATTGGGAAGCTTCTTCTCAACATAATACTGCTGGAGCTTGTTCTTGCTAGCGGACTCGGGGTTGGCATGAGGGCGAACACCAACAGGCGTGTTGAGCTCCTCATCAGGCACCTGTAGCAAAGCCATGAAGTCCTTCCACTTAGCAGTCATCTGTTGTCCATTGGTCATCCAGGTCATGGACCGTTCCTCATCAGGATGGAAGTGGACCGAAGCAAAGAACTGGGCCACAATCTCAGGGTCAAAGTCCAGGTGAAAAGAGATCACGTCCTCAATGCCAAACTGCTCCACCAGGTCCAAAGCCTCACCAAAATAGTCACGGTGCTTATCCTGCCTCATGTGATTCATGTCAATCCAGTGCACGTCCACGTACATGTTCTGCTTGGCCTTGATCACATCCAGATAGATAAGATTCTGCTGCTTGGTCCAGAATAGATCATTCCCTCTGAAGTTTGCACGGGGATTCACATAGGGGTTGATCTTCCTTCGAGTGAGAAACTCAGCAAGAGGTATCTCATCCATGCCCATTGAGGGCTCCTTGTGCTTGGTGGCGGTGGTCTTGGTTCTGCGTTGGGGGGCATTGGAGCCCTCTGGAGCTTCATCTTGGTTGCGCAGGCGCTTGGAGCCTGTGTCGCGAACGGGGTTCGAGCGACGGACATTGGAACCAGAGCCACCACCTATGACACACAACACAAGAACACGCAAGAGAAACAAGAAGGATCAATGCAAAGACCACAGCAAAATAGGTGAAACAAGTAGAACTAGCATTGGGTAATTGCCACTTGGGAGATTTGACTACAACGGTAGTACCGCATGGATGTGCGGGACCAAAATTTTAGTGCTGCTCCTAGTCACGGTAGTACCGCACCTTGAAGCGGAAGTAAAATTTTAGTGCCGCGCCTCACACGGTAGTACCGCTCCTGAGGAGCGGTAGTACCGTACGAGCGGTAGTACCGCACGGGAGGTGCGGTAGTACTGCACGGGGTCAGATCCGAACCACAAACGGATCTGAGCACAACCGTGACAACGGAGCGGTACTACGGTTGATCAAATCTACCACGGGGCAACATACCAAGTACCATCTCTACGCATTACTACTCTCCTACATCCTACTCTTGCAAAGATTTGGCCTAAAATCTCAAGAACAACATGCATCTCCCCAAAAACCTAGAAACGAAAGAACTAACCAAAGAGAGAGGGATTTGGGGAGAAACCTTGTTCCATGGAAAGAGGAAGTGGTGGGGAACGATCCCACCGGACGGAATGCGAGGAGAGCGGCCGGAGACAGAGATCCGGCGAGGTTCTCCGGCGCCGTTCTTGGGCAGGAGAGAGAGAGAGAGAGAGACGGCATGGGGGAAAAGAGTTGAATGGGTATGGGGGAGTTGGAACTCCCCCTGCCCGCTCTTAACCCCCACGCACTCGCGACTACACGGTAGTACCACGTGTCATCGCGGTAGTACCGCCCGGGCGGAAGTACCGCCCCGTGGGCGGTAGTACCGCTCCTCCAGCGGCAGTAAAAAATTACTGCCATGCTAGGTGCGGTAGTACCGTGCGCAGCTCCCGCGGTAGTACCGTGGCAAGCCGCGGTAGTACCGTAGACCCAAGAAAATGCAAGATTTGAAAAACAGAGAAGAAAAGGGCCTTTGCAATGCAACCTTCAAGCGAACGGACACACCAAAGAGCTAACCCACGAGACAACACACGCAAGCTCGGCACGAAGAAAGGGAGGCAAGAGACACCAAGGACTAAACATGCAACACAACCTCTCCAAGGAGAGGGCGGTGGCCGGAGCCACCTATGTTTGAGTCAATTGGTATGGCACCGCGAAGAATTATCCTTGGGCCCATGACCAAAACTCGTCTTTGAAGCACAAGTACCATCAACAATGGCTAATGTGAAAGAGTTGGTCAATTTATGCATAATGGGGGGAGGAAGAGTTCATTGAGATAAAAACACTCCCCCTATGTCCATGCCTACACCTAAACAAGATAACAAGTTCAATATGGTGGGGTGTGCAAGGGTTCAAGCAACATTGCTCGAATCAATGATATTTAGCTCATGCCTTAACTCGCGAAATCTTGCTTCATCCAAGGGCTTCGTGAAAATATCTGCAAGGTTATCATGAGTGTTGACATAGTTGAGCTCGATCCCCCCTCGCCTAATGTGATCCCGGATGAAGTGATACCGAATCTCAATATGTTTCGTCCTGAAGTGTTGAACCGGGTTGAGAGAAATCTTGATGGCACTTTCATTATCACACCAAAGAGGCACTTTGCAACAAATGACACCGTAATCCTTTAAAGTTTGCCTCATCCATAGAAGTTGTGCACAACAACTACCGGCGGCCACATACTCTGCTTCGGTGGACGAGAGAGACTGTCACAACCCTAGTCAGTGCATGCATTAGAGTGTTTACATCATGTTTAAATTCCTCGGAAACTTGGAAATGGGGATGACAGAAACCCCCAGCACCACTGAATCCAACTAGGGTTAGTAAAATACGTTTTCAATGAACCTGAAATGCCCTTCAAAAATGTTCATCATCTTTGCCTTGGTCTAGAACCTCTGACAAAAATGGTTCACATCTTTCTAGGACAACATTGGGTCACTGAATTAAATCAAACCTTATTTGCATTTGGGCATTTAAATGCTATAAATTATTTTAAATGTCCAAATAATCATGAACTGAAATGATGGCTGTTGGAAATATTCCAAACAGTGCCCTCAAGCAGTTACATGATTTTTGAATAGGTTCTGGTATTTTTAATAAAGCCAAACAGCTGCAGAAAAATAGAAAACAGAAATAAAAAAAGGAAAAGTGAACTTACCTGGCTTACCTGTCGCAGCCCAGCTGGCCAGCCCACTGGCCTCCTCCTGTCGTCTTCCTCCTTGCCAGGAGGACGGACGCGTGCCCGACGCGCGCGCACCACCATGCGGCCACCTCCACCATGCCTAGCTGCCCCCTCGTCACCCTGGACCTCCCTCGCGACGCCACGCACCCCCTGGTCACCTCCCACTCTCTCTTGAGCTCATCCCCCTCCTCTGCTCTCTCTCCCTCTCATGCCCGAGCGCAGCCGTCGCCGCCGCTCATCGTTGCCGCGACCACTGGCCCTCCCTCGCTTCCCCGACTGGTCCACGAGCTCCGCGACGTCGTCCTCGACCCCCTCACCGAGCCACGCCCCGCCGGAAGCCCTGCAGCGTCGCCCCCGACCTCATCTTCAACCTCCGGCTGCCGACAACCTCGCCGTGGATTCGCGAGCTCCAGACCCTCCCCGGCCTCGCCGTTGCCTCTGCTGGATTCGCCGTGAGCCCCTACCCCTTTCCCCTCTCTCCCCGCGCTCTTCTGCGTCTTCTAACCACCATGGCCATCGGAGCCGATAGCTCCTCGCCACCGGTCATGTCGCCACCGCGGCTACGGTCGTGCAAGCATGCGTCCGAGCTCACTGCCGCACTCACTACACCTCCACGAGTCAAACACGATCGTCCACGGCTTCTCCCGTGCCCCGCAACATCCACACCGGTGTTGGCCGAACTCCGGCCACCGCCAGGAGCTCGTTTCCGACGAGCTCCGGCCACTTCAGATTCTCCCACTTGCCCCGTTGGATGCGCGCGTTCGTCAGCAGCACGCAGAGCCCCTCCACCGCTCTTTTGGTCGCCGGAGGGCGAAACCCAACGCCCTCCGCCGTCTCTGGCTCCGCAAGCGATGAGCCGCGGGTCAACTCCGGTGAGTTGACCCGGGTTTGACCATAGTTGACCCCCCTGGCTGACTAACGTGTGGGCCAGGCCCCTGTTTAGTTAAGTGTTAGATTAATTAGCGTTAATTAACTTAGTTAATTAGTTGAGCCACTGACATGTGGGCCCAGCCCTGCTGACATTTTGTTAGGGTTAGTTTAGCGCTAATTAACTCAGTTAACCAACTGAGTCACTGACCAATGGGCCCCACTGGTCAGGTTTGACCTGGACGGCCCTATTGACCTGCTGATGTCACCTAGACGCAATGCTGACGCAGTTAATCATTTTCTGGCTTTAAAATAGTCCAGGAAATTCCAGAAAATGGTTTAAACTTCTAAAATTCATAGAAATTAATCTGTAACTCCAAATGCAAAGATTTATATATGAAAAATGATCAGACAAAATCCAATCTATCCATCTGTACTGGTTTCATGCATGTTTAAACAACTTAACCTTGATGTTTAGTTCAAAACATGATAAAGCACTATTTAAGTTCATAATTTGAGTTTGGGGTTGAACCATTGGTTCAAAATGACTCAAACCCATCTGGTTGTAGTTGCATTAGCCCAACACGCTCATTTTTTCATGTCATGGTCATGCATCATATTGTGCATTGCATTGATTGTGTTTCCTTATCTATTGCCGGTATTTGTCCCCTCTCGATAGACGTGGTTAGAACTATACTATCTTCAGAAGTGCCAGGCAAGCAAAACCCCCTTGTTCATTCCGATACAATCCCACTCTCTCACGCCTGCTCTCTTTAACTGCATTAGGGCAACAACGATTCAACTGTTACATGTTGCGGTAGTTGAATCCCTTTGCTTTGCATGACCTGTCATTGCCATAGTAAATAGATGAAACCCACTAGCATGAGTAGGAGTTGTTTGAGCCCTGATGTGCCTACTCATTCATGCTTGTTGTCATGCCTGCTACTGCTTAGAGTTGAGTCAGGTCTGATTCATCGAGGATGAATTGGAATGTGGTGAACATGTCTTACTGTTGAGAGCTAAGTGTGTGAACACGATTTGGTAAAGGTAGCGGTGAGAGGCCATGTAGGAGTACATGGTGGGTTGTCTCATTGAAACCGTCCTCAGGAACTGAGTTCTGTGTTTGTGATCCATGAACAGCTACTACCACTCATTGGGATCCTTAATTGACTCTCTCGACTTATTAACCGCCCCTGTCCTCTGTCCAGGAGTTGCAAGTAGTTTCTGGTGTTTGTAGTATGCTGGGGGTCGTGCGCAGCGCTGACCCGAGGGGTGGGCTGTGATGCGGTAGGCACGTGGCACGGTGTATCGGGCGCCCGTTTGGTGTCTCGGGAACCCTGCACACATCGTTCGGGGCCGTATGTGGAAACCTCGGCCAGACTCCCTGCGGATGGAACCTGAATAGGCAATAAACCTGGACTAGGGACTTGTGTGGTTAGTCAGGTCGTGGCCGACACCCTCGCCAGGCTTCCGCTTGAAGGTTGCCGAGAGGGGGGGGGGGGGGGGGGGGGGGGGGGGGGGGGGGGGGGGGGGGGGGGGGGGGGGGGGGGGGGGGGGGGGGGGGGGGGGGGGGGGGGGGGGGGGGGGGGGGGGGGGGGGGGGGGGGGGGGGGGGGGGGGGGGGGGGGGGGGGGGGGGGGGGGGGGGGGGGGGGGGGGGGGGGGGGGGGGGGGGGGGGGGGGGGGGGGGGGGGGGGGGGGGGGGGGGGGGGGGGGGGGGGGGGGGGGGGGGGGGGGGGGGGGGGGGGGGGGGGGGGGGGGGGGGGGGGGGGGGGGGGGGGGGGGGGGGGGGGGGGGGGGGGGGGGGGGGGGGGGGGGGGGGGGGGGGGGGGGGGGGGGGGGGGGGGGGGGGGGGGGGGGGGGGGGGGGGGGGGGGGGGGGGGGGGGGGGGGGGGGGGGGGGGGGGGGGGCTTCCACTGAGCCATGGTAGCTTGCTACTACTCCAGAACACTTAGGCTGGCCGGCATGTGTCCTTCTTCGTTCCTGTGTCTGTCCCTTCGGGGAAATGTCACGCGGTGTCTATCGGAGTCCTGTTAGCCTGCTACAGCCCGGATTCACTCGCTGATGACCGACACGTTCGTTGCTGGGTCATGTATGCCTGTCCCTGTAAGTTAGTGCCACTTTGGGTTTACGACTAGTCATGTCGGCCCGGGTTCTTTGTCATATGGATGCTAGCGACACTATCATATACGTGAGCCAAAAGGCGCAAACGGTCCCGGGCCAGGTAAGGTGGCACCCGTGGGAATACAGTGCGTGAGGCTGCAAAGTGATATGATGTGTTACATGCTAGATCGGTGTGACTTAGGATCGGGGTCCTGACAGCTTTGGTATCAGAGCCTGACTGCCTGTAGGACTATCAAGCCAAACTGGTCAAAGTCGTGTCTAGAAATGCTTTAGTTATGTAAGGGAATTGATTGTGGATGGGAACGTAAGGCTCTTTTTACTCCTTTACCTTATGCCCTTCTGATCCGAGTCATCCTATCTTTCCTACAGGGTTAAGGAACTAGGCTTTCTCTTCTTTCTATCAGGATCACGTGTTACTAATCTGTAGACTTATAAGATTATTGGACTCAAGCCTCAGTTCAGTTCCTACCACTTTCGTGTGTTCATAGCCTGCCTCAGAACCTTGATATTGTGATGCTAAGTGGTTATGCCACCATTTTGCAGGATGTCTCAAATCTTTTTGAGCATTTACAGCCGTTATGCTGTCCGAGTCATCCCAGGTTTCTAAACAATCTGATGCATTTGCAAATTCCTTCTTACTGCTCCAAAGTTCCTTTGTGTCAGAATAACCACACTAACCAGTGTGCTGAGGTACTTCATTGCCTCGGTATACATGTTGGAGCTATTATTATGACCCTAGGTTTCCTATGAAACCATCTAGTAATCTAGCCATGTTTTGTGTTCCCAATGTGATGAATCTAGCCATCATTCTCGAAAGCATCCTGTGATGCCATTTAGTTAGTAGGCATTCTATTCCTGGGTTCTAGAACCCGAGATTCACCCTACTTACCTCATGTTGATAGTGTTTGCTCGTTCCTTTAGGATATTAGTAACTTTGCGATAGTCCTTGAGGTCCGTGGTATTTCCTTCTTCCAAATACTATGAGCCGCTTATGGCAGAAGTTCCTCGTCGAACCGAAAGATCACAACCAGAGTGCTCTTGATGAGTTCTCGATTCTATGTTGTGTCCCTGCCAGTACTACCTTTTCTGCATGGGTTATCCGGAAAAAATATGTTGAACTCGTTCGACATGCTAATCTATGCACCCACAACTCAGAAAATCATATGTTCTTTTGGTTTGTCCCTCTTTAGTTGTTTTCTAGCCCTCGTCTATCAATTGATAAGTTGTGCATTCATGATATCGATGCCTATTATTTCTGTGGTCCGTCAAGCCATTTTATTCCGGAATGGCTAGGAAAACGAACTCCAGTACCTTATCCATATCTAGGATTGGGTCAAAGCAGTCGTACTCCGCAGATCAAATGCTAATCCAGCTTTTGTTCTATTCCACCTTGGAGTGTTACCCTCTTTACGTCGGGATTGTCATGAGAATTTCACCACCTCTTATGAATTCTTGACGCAGTGATACTTCTCGCCATCATTATTCATTCCTCGGTTCTGTGTTGTCGCAACCGGAATGCCGACAAGTGAATCGTGATGTGTGAAATCAATACTCCTAGCAACTGTGTTGCTTGGTAGTTAATGGACAATAATCTTATCCTTAGCGTGTTGATTATTGAGTCATCACCCTAAGGTTGATCCTGCTACCTAGTCCTTATTTCCGGTGCACTTTTCGATCAATGAGTTAGGATAGTGTCAATCCTTGCTCATTTGATCATATCGTCTTGCCCTGAAAAGTAAGATTGTTCTCGAGCTTAGTGACATATCGGTGGTTCGTGATTTTCCGTATATCTTCTCGGAAGTATTACCAGGTTGTTCCCTGACCATTATGTTGAGTTTGTGATCAGGTTGGTTTCTTATGAACCACCCCTTCTCCAGGAATCTATGTTGGTTACCCCTGAACTAGTTGGATACGCTAAACAACAACTTGGAGAGTTGGAAGATAAAAGCTTGCCTAGCTTAGTTCATTTTAGGGGATATCTTGTATGTTTGTTGAAGAAAGATGGTATTTTCATCAATTGACCCTCGTGATCAGTTAATGGATCTATCATTTTATCCAATCTTTGATTTGAGTATGGGCTATCATCAAATCAAATCAGAACCAACGATATTCGTAATGTTGTCTTACTTGTGGTTGTTCCCTCGAGCATACACCATTATATCTTTTGGGTCTAACCAATGCTATCACCTTGTTCACATAATTGTGGAACTCCACTTATATGGAAACCTGGATGAATTGTTGTTGAGCCCATCAGCAACATTGTTATCTTTTCCATGATTCGTGTTGAACATCCAGCTAGTATTGGAAACTTTGTAACCATTGCCTTCATGTTGCGTTCATGAGGTATATGTTTGGTGCAAGAAGTGGCTTTCTCCAAGTTCACGTGCATTAGGTGCAAGTTGCCATCGTGAATTCGAGAAAGTTAGTTTTGCTTCCTCTGGAATCATCGCAAGTCAGTCATGCACGTGCAAAGTATAATATGGCTTGAGAGATTAGCTACCTCCATCCCATCGGTATTTCCTAGCACACCAAGCCACTGATTGATTTGTTCAAAGAAAAGAAGTTCATGCGCTAATCCTGAAGGGCCTGGACGGACATGCACAAGACCTCGTTATCTCAATGATGGTTCCCACTCAGAACTCGGTAGTGTTTTATTGCAAGACTACCATGTGATCATGCTTGTCTGGGACAGCGTGTTCACATGTGTGTAGCAGAACCAGCTCATGTTTTGGAGCTTGCTACCGTAGTTCATCTCCCGAGAATCTCGCAACATCATCTCGTCGATTTGTGTTGCAACCTTTCCTTTTCAGACATGTTGTCTGGAATATCCTTTTACCAACCAAATTTGAATCTCAGGCAGATATGATGGTTGGAACATTCCCAACATTTGCATTTTGTTCCCAGCTTGCACCGCCATTGTGCCAATTTCCCATGGGCTGCCCCTCTCAGTAATTGCTGTTCAGGATCATCTTCAGAAGTGGTCCTACCATTGGTCCCATCTATTCCGATGATAAGCAAAAATCATTCCTTGCGTTGTCTTCAACAAGGTGATCCAGATCATCCATTCTAGTCTGGGTATGCCATTCCTTCGCACTCCGCCAAACGATTGTTGGTGAACTGCCTTAGGCTGGTTTAGAAAGTTTCAGTGATCCATGTATCAAAAATAATCCTTTTTGCCACTTAAGGTAATAACTCTACGAGTCACCTCTCCCAAGGTGCCCCGTTATGGGATCATGGCAATTTCTCCTCGCTACTTTGAAACCCTCGTCAAATTGTTTCCTCCGTCCTTCCCGATGCATGTTTTCCTCTCAACTCCAGAGATGTTTCTATGTCTCACTCCGTGAGTTGATCCTGAGTTGTTCGATCTCCGAGAAGATCGATCCTTCTAGAGTTTTTCCTTTCCTCTCGTTGTCATGTGGGTTGGAGTTCTCAGAGCAACACATCGAGACAAAGATGGTGATCGAATCAACGTTCCTATGAAGTGCAATCTGGATCATGAAGATTGTGTTAGTTTGCGTCCCCCCCTTCATCTTACCCTATGCTTGAATCTCGGGACGAGATTCTTGTTTAGTGGGGGTGAGTTGTCACAACCCAAGTCAGTGCATGCATTAGAGTGTTTGCATCATGTTTAAATTCCTCAGAAACTTGGAAATGGGGATGACAGAAACCCCCAGCACCACTGAATCCAACTAGGGTTACTAAAATACTTTTTCAATGAACCTGAAATGCCCTTCAAAAATGTTCATCATCTTTGCCTTGGTCTAGAACCTCTGACAAAAATGGTTCACATCTTTCTAGGACAACATTGGGTCACTGAATTAAATCAAACCTTATTTGCATTTGGGCATTTAAATGCTATAAATTATTTTAAATGTCCAAATAATCATGAACTGAAATGATGGATGTTGGAAATATTCCAAACAGTGCCCTCAAGCAGTTACATGATTTTTGAATAGGTTTTGGTATTTTTAATAAAGCCAAACAGCTGCAGAAAAATAGAAAACAGAAATAAAAAAAAGGAAAAGTGAACTTACCTGGCTTACCTGTCGCAGCCCAGCTAGCCAGCCCACTGGCCTCCTCCTGTCGTCTTCCTCCTTGCCAGGAGGACGGGGGCGTGCCCGATGCGCGCGCACCGCCGTGCGGCCACCTCCACCCTGCCTGGCTGCCCCCTCGTCGCCCTGGACCTCCTTCACGACGCCACGCACCCCCTGGTCGCCTCCTACTCTCTCTCGAGCTCATCCCCCTCCTCTGCTCTCTCTCCCTCTCATGCCCGAGCGCAGCCGTCGCCGCCGCTCATCGTTGCCGCAACCATCGGCCCTCCCTCGCTGCCCCGACTGGTCCACGAGCTCCGCGATGT
>JAAAWM010010682.1:0-47810 GCA_036873465.1 Thinopyrum obtusiflorum
TTTATGCTTTACAATGCACAACCCCATGAATCTTAACATTTTTATAAAACTAACTGATTTTGAATGAGATGAACTATAAGAACTAAACGAACATCTACATCATGCATATATGATTCAAATCTTTACATGCTATAGTGTGTATTTATTCATAATTTGGTTTCGAAATCTCATGCGTTCAATGCATGTGTACCTTACTAGTTTTGAGTAGAGTAGCAAATTTCACACGGCCCCGGGTATATCAAAATGCAGGTCCCATGCATCATTGCCTTTTGGTCGAACCTACGTCCACAATTTTTTGTACGTACTATATCTCCACTGGTCCCCGAACCCAAAATGCTGCCTCGTTCCCCTAAAACCAAGAGGCCCACACATATTTAAGGTGTCGACTCGAACTCAATCCCTCTCCCGTTTACTACGACGTGGCCCCGCACGCCCTAGTAGTACTCCTACAAACCCTACCGCCGCACGCATCATCGGTTTTCTTCAAGAGGACGAGGGAGAAGCCGATTTGTAGTGGAGGCGCTTTCAAAAAAATGATCTATAGTGGAGACCCCTACCCTAGGGTGCCCTAGGTAGCTGCCGCACGCATCATTGGTTTTCTCTTTTCTTTATTCTCTTGCGCCCTAGAGTGAAATGATGGTTGCTTCGTCCGTCCAGCTTAATGCGGAAAGGTGGGGCTTTGTGATTTGACCCCTCATCGCTCATTTTCTACTACTGCGGCGCTACGACCGGGGTGCCTCCAATTCCAACCGCTGCTCCGAACTGTAATTTGGTGCATCGCACGTGGAACAAGACGATGGATGAGCCACATGTCGGCCAAAGGGGTCCTGTTAAGTGTGTCGCCATTTTGTGTGCGGACTGACCCTGCTTGAGTCGCTACGCCAACACGACAGGTGCAGCCTACCACTTGGTTTTGCTCCTTGGTGAATTCCGACTATATTGATCTAAAAAGATACGTACTGAACTACCCTCTCCGTCTCGTTTTTTTAGACATCTCGGTTTATAGGGCGTGCGCGTAGTTCTAGGTCATCCCTTTGACTAACTAAATCTGAGTTACTATGTCACAAAAAGTATATCATTGGATTATTAAGCGGATGTAGTTTCTAAACATATACTGTTCATCACATATATAGCCAGTTAAATTCTCAACCTAGAACGACGTGCATGCCATGTAAACCGATACGGAGGAAGTATAGTAGTAAAAATGAGGTGATTTTACCGAGCAATCGGCGGGGGAGCATGGCCTGTCATGCGTTCCCATGTGTCATGATGTACCAAGGCGATGCGCGTGTCCGTCTTGAGGCAGAAGCAATACTACGTGGTTTGAGATGATGGTGAACCGAAGTGCAAAATAATGGTTGCTTCGTCCGTCTGGGAAGGTGCGGCATTGTGATTTGACGTCTCATTGCTCATTACTACTACTACTGGGGCGGTACGACTGGGGTGCATCCCCCCTGTTGTTCTGCACTGTTATTTGGTGCTTGACACGTCGACCCGGTTGCTATATGTCCCACATGTCGGCGACAGGAAGTACAGAATTCATGAAAGCGAGCGTCGACGGAGGAGTACAAGACACGGCTTGGGTTTTTGCTGCTTCGCGCGATCCATCGATACAAACCCGGACTGAAAAAGGCGAGGGCGGGTCTTTTCCCGCGCGGTAGGCAGGGGAGTTTGGCATAGTCTGTTCGAGGCAAGGAGGCAGGAAGGGAAACAAGCGAATAAAGGTTGAGCAACATAGTTTTGGGAAAATCTGATTTTACGGAGTACGTACCCACTAGGGTTTATAGGGCTCATCTAAAAAACATTCGTTTTTCCGTTTTATAAGTCTCAATTCTACTACTAGTAGTAGTACCATCACATGTTGGATTTCGAGGTGCGTTAGATCACCCGATGCAAGCAGTGTCAAGAGAAAACTCACCAATGCATGTAGAAGTTCATGGAAATTTAGTGGTCATTCATGCATTCGTTCTGATTAATGCCTCGGTAAACATAACTTCTTGAGAAAAATGAGCGTACTAATTACTTGTGCAAACTAGGAGTACGAAATTAATTCGACCACTCACCGTCTACCTTGGTTGGAGAGATTTTGAAATTGAGCCATAAACTGGAAAGGAGGGAGTAGTAACTTTTGTCTCGATTACTATTTGTGGCCTTGTATAGATGCAAAATGTATTTTTTTGTAGTGGCCTTGTATAAGTAAATGGAGGGAGTACTAAAGGACATATATATTCCAAACAATATGATAATCTCTCTAACCAAGGTAGTAGGGACGAGGAGTAAACGGAGGGAGTAGTAAAATTTTCTCCTCGTCCTGCGAGCCACCGCGCGCGTGGGCGAGGGAGCGGGCGTAAGGCGTACAGTACTACTAATAGTAAGCAAGCTTCACCTCATCCTGCGAGCCACCGCGCCCGTGGGCGGGGGAGACGGCATACTAAGAAAGCTTCTCCTCGTTCTGCGAGTTGACGGGACACATCAAAAGTACTCCAGTGTATAGAGCCTTGCCTCTAAGGTAGGCCCCACATGGTTTGCCTCTTTTTTAACATAACGCGTCAAGTCGCAATTTGTTTGTTCACCCGTGGTAGATGATCCTCCCTCCACCAAGTGGACAACTAGTACACGGTCAAATTACCACGTGGGCTGCCTTTTCGTAAAGAAATGAGCTCCATCGTGTACCCGCGCGGGTGTGGTTGGGAAAGAGACGGGAGTACGTGCGCCGTGCGTGCACCTCTTCTCTTCGTCCACGTCCCCCACCTACGTGGGTGTGTGTGAGAGGGACTATAGAGATACAAACCTAGACATAATGTGCCGTCCATCCCCATGCCTCCGCCCAGTCCGACCACCAATCACCACCACGCCCCACTCCTCCTCACCTTATCTCTCATATTTCTCCCTCCATTTTTATATACAAGGCCACTATCAAAATTACAATTTGCAGAGGGGGGGGGGGGGGGGGGGGGGGGGGGGGGGGGGGGGGGGGGGGGGGGGGGGGGGGGGGGGGGGGGGGGGGGGGGGGGGGGGGGGGGGGGGGGGGGGGGGGGGGGGGGGGGGGGGGGGGGGGGGGGGGGGGGGGGGGGGGGGGGGGGGGGGGGGGGGGGGGGGGGGGGGGGGGGGGGGGGGGGGGGGGGGGGGGGGGGGGGGGGGGGGGGGGGGGGGGGGGGGGGGGGGGGGGGGGGGGGGGTTGGGAGGGGTTGTTTGGATCTTGCCCGGGGTAGCCAAAATATTGGCGACCCTTTTGTCCACCGGTGCCTTTGCTAACGATGAACGAGGAATGGCTCGGGTGCTCATGTTGTCATGCATCCTCCAGCGCGCACATTGGAGACGAGCTCGCACGAGTTGTGTTTTTTTTTCCACAACGCCGCCCGAGCCGCCTGCAGACCGACCGGCGACCCGCAAATTACGCCATCCAACCGTAGCCGCACACATTATGATAGCAACTCAACCAACTGGACGAAATTCACGCAAACACGTAGACAAACTGATATTTCATATAAACAACGTCGGAAATCATATAAAATACCGAATTTTCATACAAACATGACGGATTTCATTACATTCAAATGAACTATGTGGTGCTAGTTCTGGACAGCACAGGTATATAATACCTGGCCTAAATGGTCGCTCGCCGATCGATTTGTGTTCCTCATGTCCGACAGCACGATCACCGGATTGCCGGGAGCCCCGAAGGTATATGCTTCAGCGCAAAGGATGGCTCGCTTCCCCACTGCCCAACTGATATCATTGGCTGGTGCTGAAGATGATGGTGGCCGGCACCGGTTCGAGTTCATCACCGGCCACTACTTCGCCATGGCCGACACCGGCTCGAGTTCATCCTAACATTCCCCTCTTCCGTGGAGCCCATGCGGGGTCGAAGAAGGTCCTCACAACAAAAGGATCCGGCAAGACACCTGCTGTGTACGCCGGCGTCGCCTCCGCGGTGGCCTTCATGGGACCCATGCGGCGGCGGCCTCCCGTGTTCTACTTCTCCTCGATGATGGCGGCAGACGCGGAGGCGCTGGCCACCGACTCGTCGCTCTCCGTGCACCCGGCTTCTGTCGCTGCTTGCATGGCGCGGCCACCGGCATGGGAGTCTCGGCCACAGAAACGGGAGACGCGGTACAAGGCGGCGGCATGGACGGCAGCAATGACGTCCGTGCGCCGCTCCTCGTCGAGCTGGCCTGGAGCGGCGAGTTGCTGAACCGCACGCCAGCTTGGGGCAGAAACTGGCTTCGTCGGGCGAGGGGAGGGAGGTGGATCAGCGAGCTGCATAGCTCGTATCTGGCGAGCTACCCGGCCGGCTTGGATGCGGAATAACTACTCTTCGTAAGCCATTGTAAGAATGGACATAATGGTGGAGGAGATAGGGGAGCGGTGGAGGTGTGCGATTCTTGGTCGGCGTTTGGCCTCGTTTAAATAGGAGATTAAATAGACGGCGGACGGGAGGAGCTCGGCCGGCGTTGCGTTTAACACCGACCCGGTCATGAACGGACGTGTGTCCAGAGTGGGTTTCTTGGCTTCCACACGGGCGGGTTTCATGGAGACGTTTGAATGCGGCACAGAGGCGTGTTCAGTCGGGCGTGCCGCGAGTGGCGCCCTCGACTCTGACCTAGGACACCGCGTCATTCTTCCACTGGCGTGTGGGCTCTTTGGGTGCATGGCCTGCATGTTAGTGACCCAACGCAGGCAGCGCACAGCAGAGGAATCTTTGGTGGGCCAGGGCGGTCAGAAGCGGGCATTTCATAAACAGATGATTGTTCATTGAGTGTGACGTTATCTTTTTCATGTAGATAAGCCTACTATGTTGACAGCCCGTTCGATACGTTGTGATTCATAAAGACCGCTGCAAACATCAATGTTCTGCTTATCACAGATAAGATTGATTAATACCCGTAACAATCCATGTCATTAACAAAGGGTGCATGCACGTATAGGTTGAGCGTGTGTCTTGCGTCGTGTGCTGTATGCATGCAGGCGTGCGAGTGTTGCGTGCGTGCAAGGGTACATTTCAGTGTTGCATGCATGGGTGCATACATGCGTGTGTTCGTGAGTGCATGTGTACGTGCCAGTGTTGCACGCCAGCATGCGTGCATGTGTACGTGTCAGTGTTGCACGCCTACATGAAAACAACACATGGCAAAATTCCACGGCGAACGAGGGATTTGAATCTGTTGGGAGGGGTTGTTTGGATCTTGCCCGGGGTAGGGGGGGGGGGGGGGGGGGGGGGGGGGGGGGGGGGGGGGGGGGGGGGGGGGGGGGGGGGGGGGGGGGGGGGGGGGGGGGGGGGGGGGGGGGGGGGGGGGGGGGGGGGGGGGGGGGGGGGGGGGGGGGGGGGGGGGGGGGGGGGGGGGGGGGGGGGGGGGGGGGGGGGCAGAAGAAAAAAACAATTCCGACCTACGCACCAGCCCAGGACCACTATGGAGACTGCATACAAGGTTTGATCATTTTCGTTACCGACTCATAGCGCAGCAGAAGTAGAGTCGATGACGATCGGCGGTGCAGATCCCCGCAGCTAGGATTTACAACCTCCCAACCACGAGGATGTATACCCTCATCCGCCACCTGGACAGCCCTCCGGGAGGCGGTCGAATAGTCCCCCGGACGGTGTCGCGGACAGCCCTTCGGGAGGACCTTCAAAAACCAGACGGTCACTCGGACAGCCCTTCGGGAGGACTCACAGAACTCGGACCGTCACTTGGATAGCCCTTCGGGAGGCACTCTCGAACAGCCCCTCTGGGCACTAAGATCGAAACTACGACCTCTCTACAGAGTTGCACACATACGGTGTCGGCTATCCGGCAGGGCTTCGCCGTCCAGAACTTGTTCCTGCCAGAACCCAGACAGCCTTTCGGCTCTACGAAACTATTTCGCTGGGAGGGGGAGAGAATGCCAGATCATGCATGGCTTGTGTGAGAGCTAAGGATGGTCAAATGGCTGCCAAGATCACTCCTATATATAGGCAAGCCAAGGAGTAAAATTGTCACACAAAAACCCCAAAGTGCCCTTGGAATATCCCTTTCCAAAAGGGAATATGCCATATGGGAGTGCCATGTGGAGCACCATGGTGCTCCACCTCCTTGGCCGGCCACCCTTGGGGGGGGACCCCCCCATGAGGTGCCATGCCCTCCTGGGGGGGGGGGGGGGGGGGGGGGGGGGGGGGGGGGGGGGGGGGGGGGGGGGGGGGGGGGGGGGGGGGGGGGGGGGGGGGGGGGGGGGGGGGGGGGGGGGGGGGGGGGGGGGGGGGGGGGGGGGGGGGGGGGGGGGGGGGGGGGGGGGGGGGGGGGGGGGGGGGGGGGGGGGGGGGGGGGGGGGGGGGGGGGGGGGGGGGGGGGGGGGGGGGGGGGGGGGGGGGGGGGGGGGGGGGGGGGGGGGGGGGGGGGGGGGGGGGGGGGGGGGGGGGGGGGGGGGGGGGGGGGGGGGGGGGGGGGGGGGGGGGGGGGGGGGGGGGGGGGGGGGGGGGGGGGGGGGGGGGGGGGGGGGGGGGGGGGGGGGGGGGGGGGGGGGGGGGGGGGGGGGGGGGGGGGGGGGGGGGGGGGGGGGGGGGGGGGGGGGGGGGGGGGGGGGGGGGGGGGGGGGGGGGGGGGGGGGGGGGGGGGGGGGGGGGGGGGGGGGGGGGGGGGGGGGGGGGGGGGGGGGGGGGGGGGGGGGGGGGGGGGGGGGGGGGGGGGGGGGGGGGGGGGGGGGGGGGGGGGGGGGGGGGGGGGGGGGGGGGGGGGGGGGGGGGGGGGGGGGGGGGGGGGGGGGGGGGGGGGGGGGGGGGGGGGGGGGGGGGGGGGGGGGGGGGGGGGGGGGGGGGGGGGGGGGGGGGGGGGGGGGGGGGGGGGGGGGGGGGGGGGGGGGGGGGGGGGGGGGGGGGGGGGGGGGGGGGGGGGGGGGGGGGGGGGGGGGGGGGGGGGGGGGGGGGGGGGGGGGGGGGGGGGGGGGGGGGGGGGGGGGGGGGGGGGGGGGGGGGGGGGGGGGGGGGGGGGGGGGGGGGGGGGGGGGGGGGGGGGGGGGGGGGGGGGGGGGGGGGGGGGGGGGGGGGGGGGGGGGGGGGGGGGGGGGGGGGGGGGGGGGGGGGGGGGGGGGGGGGGGGGGGGGGGGGGGGGGGGGGGGGGGGGGGGGGGGGGGGGGGGGGGGGGGGGGGGGGGGGGGGGGGGGGGGGGGGGGGGGGGGGGGGGGGGGGGGGGGGGGGGGGGGGGGGGGGGGGGGGGGGGGGGGGGGGGGGGGGGGGGGGGGGGGGGGGGGGGGGGGGGGGGGGGGGGGGGGGGGGGGGGGGGGGGGGGGGGGGGGGGGGGGGGGGGGGGGGGGGGGGGGGGGGGGGGGGGGGGGGGGGGGGGGGGGGGGGGGGGGGGGGGGGGGGGGGGGGGGGGGGGGGGGGGGGGGGGGGGGGGGGGGGGGGGGGGGGGGGGGGGGGGGGGGGGGGGGGGGGGGGGGGGGGGGGGGGGGGGGGGGGGGGGGGGGGGGGGGGGGGGGGGGGGGGGGGGGGGGGGGGGGGGGGGGGGGGGGGGGGGGGGGGGGGGGGGGGGGGGGGGGGGGGGGGGGGGGGGGGGGGGGGGGGGGGGGGGGGGGGGGGGGGGGGGGGGGGGGGGGGGGGGGGGGGGGGGGGGGGGGGGGGGGGGGGGGGGGGGGGGGGGGGGGGGGGGGGGGGGGGGGGGGGGGGGGGGGGGGGGGGGGGGGGGGGGGGGGGGGGGGGGGGGGGGGGGGGGGGGGGGGGGGGGGGGGGGGGGGGGGGGGGGGGGGGGGGGGGGGGGGGGGGGGGGGGGGGGGGGGGGGGGGGGGGGGGGGGGGGGGGGGGGGGGGGGGGGGGGGGGGGGGGGGGGGGGGGGGGGGGGGGGGGGGGGGGGGGGGGGGGGGGGGGGGGGGGGGGGGGGGGGGGGGGGGGGGGGGGGGGGGGGGGGGGGGGGGGGGGGGGGGGGGGGGGGGGGGGGGGGGGGGGGGGGGGGGGGGGGGGGGGGGGGGGGGGGGGGGGGGGGGGGGGGGGGGGGGGGGGGGGGGGGGGGGGGGGGGGGGGGGGGGGGGGGGGGGGGGGGGGGGGGGGGGGGGGGGGGGGGGGGGGGGGGGGGGGGGGGGGGGGGGGGGGGGGGGGGGGGGGGGGGGGGGGGGGGGGGGGGGGGGGGGGGGGGGGGGGGGGGGGGGGGGGGGGGGGGGGGGGGGGGGGGGGGGGGGGGGGGGGGGGGGGGGGGGGGGGGGGGGGGGGGGGGGGGGGGGGGGGGGGGGGGGGGGGGGGGGGGGGGGGGGGGGGGGGGGGGGGGGGGGGGGGGGGGGGGGGGGGGGGGGGGGGGGGGGGGGGGGGGGGGGGGGGGGGGGGGGGGGGGGGGGGGGGGGGGGGGGGGGGGGGGGGGGGGGGGGGGGGGGGGGGGGGGGGGGGGGGGGGGGGGGGGGGGAATATGAGGCTATTTAGCCTAAGCACTTCATCGAAAAACTATTTTCAAATGAAATCCTAATTCGTGTCAAGAAATTTATTTCCAATTACCAATGTGTCAAGCACACAAGGTTTTTAGAAATATTATTATGCTCCCACTTACTTTCTTGAATTACAAGCATCTTCGTTACCCATTGATGAAGTCAAACTCCTTTGACCATTTCATCAAAACACGAAGATTCCAACTCCATTTTGCTCTCTTCTGTCCATTGCTGGAACTCTGAAGTATGCACATTCACTAGCATCCTATGGATCGACAAAATACTTTGGACTGTATCACATACAAGTCCTAGGTTTCATTTCCATCAGATGGAAATCTTTTTATCATCCATGTTTCATATCTCATGATTGAAATATATTTTAATTGCTTGTTCAACCCGAACCGACTTTAAGCATCGCTACGGTGAAACAACCTCATCGTAGTCAACTCCTTGAACTTGTTATTTCAACAAGTCGAGCTTTATGGATAAAACATTTTATCCACATCACTTTATAGTTCCATAAATATTCATTAGACTCTAAGTCTTCCGAAAGGTGTATCAAGGTTTTAATCTTGAATCACTTATATGGAAACTATCTCGGATTGTACTGGCTTTTAGCCAATTCCGGAGTCAGGGCCCATCAACGCTTCCTTGTGTATCGTAGGTATACTGTTGTCTAACAACAATATCTCATTTGCGCACCTGAGAGGTTTGCACGAGCCTCGCCTACGTGGTTCAGCTGCAAGTTCGACCGAAGTCCATACATTTTATTGTAGAGACTTCCGTATCAGTCACAGTAGGAAACTCTGGAATCTCTTCCAAGGTCTCTTTCCTTTGATCTGATGAAGATATTGTTTATCTCGTCGAGTTGCACTATTCTCCCACTCACCTTTTAGAAAGAACCATTCTCTTTAAAAGCATACAGTTCTTTGTGGCAAACCTATTTGCCTCGGTATAGTGAGGGAGGAATACCCAATGACTTGGGATAACCTACAAAGTAGCACTTGTCTGATTTGGAATAGGTTTGTAACCTTTTACACAAGCCCCATATTCCAAATGTTAAGAAAAGATATAACATGGTTGGGCGCACCATACCATGGTGTCATTTCAACAGACCCGATGGACCTCTTTTCAGTGAAAAAGCCGCAGTCTCTAAAGCATCACTTTAAAAGGGATAATGGCAAATTTATTTATGTCATCTTTGATCTTACCATGTCATAAATGGTTCGATTACATCTCCACGGACTTTCCACTTGCAGTGGTGTTCCGGGAGGTGCAAGTTATGAAACCCCTTTCACAACTCATCAGACATTCGCTAAACTTGTAACTCAAATATTCCTTTCTGCAATCGAATTGTAGAAACATAATTTTCTTGTTACAATAACTTCTACTTCATTTTGAAAACCTTTCGAATGATTTCAAAAGATCCAGACTTACGTCTCATCAAGTAAATATCAACATATCTACTTGAGTCATTTCTGAAGATAGATAAATCCACTACTTGCAACAACATTTATTGAACTACATACATCAAATGTATGATCACCAATAAGCTTTGTTGCTCGTTCCTTATGGCCTGTGAATGGTATTTCAGTCACTTCACTTTTCGGAGGAAAGTTGCAAGTGTCAGATGATTCAAAATCAAACGACTTCAAAATCCATCATAATGGAATTTTCCATGCGGGTTTCTCCAATGTGACCAAATGCAGTGCCACAATTGTGTGGTATTCTTTTAGTCTTGCAACATTCAGCGTTAGTGTTTATGGATGTATCATATTACCATCAATATTCATAACATACGTCCCATCTTGGAGGGGGGGGGGGGGGGGGGGGGGGGGGGGGGGGGGGGGGGGGGGGGGGGGGGGGGGGGGGGGGGGGGGGGGGGGGGGGGGGGGGGGGGGGGGGGGGGGGGGGGGGGGGGGGGGGGGGGGGGGGGGGGGGGGGGGGGGGGGGGGGGGGGGGGGGGGGGGGGGGGGGGGGGGGGGGGGGGGGGGGGGGGGGGGGGGGGGGGGGGGGGGGGGGGGGGGGGGGGGGGGGGGGGGGGGGGGGGGGGGGGGGGGGGGGGGGGGGGGGGGGGGGGGGGGGGGGGGGGGGGGGGGGGGGGGGGGGGGGGGGGGGGGGGGGGGGGGGGGGGGGGGGGGGGGGGGGGGGGGGGGGGGGGGGGGGGGGGGGGGGGGGGGGGGGGGGGGGGGGGGGGGGGGGGGGGGGGGGGGGGGGGGGGGGGGGGGGGGGGGGGGGGGGGGGGGGGGGGGGGGGGGGGGGGGGGGGGGGGGGGGGGGGGGGGGGGGGGGGGGGGGGGGGGGGGGGGGGGGGGGGGGGGGGGGGGGGGGGGGGGGGGGGGGGGGGGGGGGGGGGGGGGGGGGGGGGGGGGGGGGGGGGGGGGGGGGGGGGGGGGGGGGGGGGGGGGGGGGGGGGGGGGGGGGGGGGGGGGGGGGGGGGGGGGGGGGGGGGGGGGGGGGGGGGGGGGGGGGGGGGGGGGGGGGGGGGGGGGGGGGGGGGGGGGGGGGGGGGGGGGGGGGGGGGGGGGGGGGGGGGGGGGGGGGGGGGGGGGGGGGGGGGGGGGGGGGGGGGGGGGGGGGGGGGGGGGGGGGGGGGGGGGGGGGGGGGGGGGGGGGGGGGGGGGGGGGGGGGGGGGGGGGGGGGGGGGGGGGGGGGGGGGGGGGGGGGGGGGGGGGGGGGGGGGGGGGGGGGGGGGGGGGGGGGGGGGGGGGGGGGGGGGGGGGGGGGGGGGGGGGGGGGGGGGGGGGGGGGGGGGGGGGGGGGGGGGGGGGGGGGGGGGGGGGGGGGGGGGGGGGGGGGGGGGGGGGGGGGGGGGGGGGGGGGGGGGGGGGGGGGGGGGGGGGGGGGGGGGGGGGGGGGGGGGGGGGGGGGGGGGGGGGGGGGGGGGGGGGGGGGGGGGGGGGGGGGGGGGGGGGGGGGGGGGGGGGGGGGGGGGGGGGGGGGGGGGGGGGGGGGGGGGGGGGGGGGGGGGGGGGGGGGGGGGGGGGGGGGGGGGGGGGGGGGGGGGGGGGGGGGGGGGGGGGGGGGGGGGGGGGGGGGGGGGGGGGGGGGGGGGGGGGGGGGGGGGGGGGGGGGGGGGGGGGGGGGGGGGGGGGGGGGGGGGGGGGGGGGGGGGGGGGGGGGGGGGGGGGGGGGGGGGGGGGGGGGGGGGGGGGGGGGGGGGGGGGGGGGGGGGGGGGGGGGGGGGGGGGGGGGGGGGGGGGGGGGGGGGGGGGGGGGGGGGGGGGGGGGGGGGGGGGGGGGGGGGGGGGGGGGGGGGGGGGGGGGGGGGGGGGGGGGGGGGGGGGGGGGGGGGGGGGGGGGGGGGGGGGGGGGGGGGGGGGGGGGGGGGGGGGGGGGGGGGGGGGGGGGGGGGGGGGGGGGGGGGGGGGGGGGGGGGGGGGGGGGGGGGGGGGGGGGGGGGGGGGGGGGGGGGGGGGGGGGGGGGGGGGGGGGGGGGGGGGGGGGGGGGGGGGGGGGGGGGGGGGGGGGGGGGGGGGGGGGGGGGGGGGGGGGGGGGGGGGGGGGGGGGGGGGGGGGGGGGGGGGGGGGGGGGGGGGGGGGGGGGGGGGGGGGGGGGGGGGGGGGGGGGGGGGGGGGGGGGGGGGGGGGGGGGGGGGGGGGGGGGGGGGGGGGGGGGGGGGGGGGGGGGGGGGGGGGGGGGGGGGGGGGGGGGGGGGGGGGGGGGGGGGGGGGGGGGGGGGGGGGGGGGGGGGGGGGGGGGGGGGGGGGGGGGGGGGGGGGGGGGGGGGGGGGGGGGGGGGGGGGGGGGGGGGGGGGGGGGGGGGGGGGGGGGGGGGGGGGGGGGGGGGGGGGGGGGGGGGGGGGGGGGGGGGGGGGGGGGGGGGGGGGGGGGGGGGGGGGGGGGGGGGGGGGGGGGGGGGGGGGGGGGGGGGGGGGGGGGGGGGGGGGGGGGGGGGGGGGGGGGGGGGGGGGGGGGGGGGGGGGGGGGGGGGGGGGGGGGGGGGGGGGGGGGGGGGGGGGGGGGGGGGGGGGGGGGGGGGGGGGGGGGGGGGGGGGGGGGGGGGGGGGGGGGGGGGGGGGGGGGGGGGGGGGGGGGGGGGGGGGGGGGGGGGGGGGGGGGGGGGGGGGGGGGGGGGGGGGGGGGGGGGGGGGGGGGGGGGGGGGGGGGGGGGGGGGGGGGGGGGGGGGGGGGGGGGGGGGGGGGGGGGGGGGGGGGGGGGGGGGGGGGGGGGGGGGGGGGGGGGGGGGGGGGGGGGGGGGGGGGGGGGGGGGGGGGGGGGGGGGGGGGGGGGGGGGGGGGGGGGGGGGGGGGGGGGGGGGGGGGGGGGGGGGGGGGGGGGGGGGGGGGGGGGGGGGGGGGGGGGGGGGGGGGGGGGGGGGGGGGGGGGGGGGGGGGGGGGGGGGGGGGGGGGGGGGGGGGGGGGGGGGGGGGGGGGGGGGGGGGGGGGGGGGGGGGGGGGGGGGGGGGGGGGGGGGGGGGGGGGGGGGGGGGGGGGGGGGGGGGGGGGGGGGGGGGGGGGGGGGGGGGGGGGGGGGGGGGGGGGGGGGGGGGGGGGGGGGGGGGGGGGGGGGGGGGGGGGGGGGGGGGGGGGGGGGGGGGGGGGGGGGGGGGGGGGGGGGGGGGGGGGGGGGGGGGGGGGGGGGGGGGGGGGGGGGGGGGGGGGGGGGGGGGGGGGGGGGGGGGGGGGGGGGGGGGGGGGGGGGGGGGGGGGGGGGGGGGGGGGGGGGGGGGGGGGGGGGGGGGGGGGGGGGGGGGGGGGGGGGGGGGGGGGGGGGGGGGGGGGGGGGGGGGGGGGGGGGGGGGGGGGGGGGGGGGGGGGGGGGGGGGGGGGGGGGGGGGGGGGGGGGGGGGGGGGGGGGGGGGGGGGGGGGGGGGGGGGGGGGGGGGGGGGGGGGGGGGGGGGGGGGGGGGGGGGGGGGGGGGGGGGGGGGGGGGGGGGGGGGGGGGGGGGGGGGGGGGGGGGGGGGGGGGGGGGGGGGGGGGGGGGGGGGGGGGGGGGGGGGGGGGGGGGGGGGGGGGGGGGGGGGGGGGGGGGGGGGGGGGGGGGGGGGGGGGGGGGGGGGGGGGGGGGGGGGGGGGGGGGGGGGGGGGGGGGGGGGGGGGGGGGGGGGGGGGGGGGGGGGGGGGGGGGGGGGGGGGGGGGGGGGGGGGGGGGGGGGGGGGGGGGGGGGGGGGGGGGGGGGGGGGGGGGGGGGGGGGGGGGGGGGGGGGGGGGGGGGGGGGGGGGGGGGGGGGGGGGGGGGGGGGGGGGGGGGGGGGGGGGGGGGGGGGGGGGGGGGGGGGGGGGGGGGGGGGGGGGGGGGGGGGGGGGGGGGGGGGGGGGGGGGGGGGGGGGGGGGGGGGGGGGGGGGGGGGGGGGGGGGGGGGGGGGGGGGGGGGGGGGGGGGGGGGGGGGGGGGGGGGGGGGGGGGGGGGGGGGGGGGGGGGGGGGGGGGGGGGGGGGGGGGGGGGGGGGGGGGGGGGAGCGGAGATCATGAAGAGTTCGTTGTAAAATGTTACATCGATACAGTCTTCATCTTTTCTCCATGCGATTTTCGATTTAAAATTAAGGGTTTTGTGTAACACACAATGTGGTGGCACAGTTAGTTGGAATTTGTTCCAAACAAGTTACTGTGGCGAATTCTATAACAGAGGCTAAGTATGTTGACGCTTTAGAAGCGACAAAGAAGATGTTGAATCATATAGTTCATTCATGAACTTAGTATGGTTCCAAGATGGCTTTTGTCAATGGGACACTACTGCAGGTAGTTGCTCCATAACTCAGTCTGAGGAATCCAGGTTCGACCTGTGATTCGCATACATACAAAGCCAAGTCCACACAAAATATGAATTTTGTGAAAGCGTGAAAACGCGAGGATATGCATAGATACACATGGAGCTGAAGTTGTCAGATCCGTTGGACATCAGGCTATACCACATGCGAAGCATATTTTACACCGGTATGCCATAGGTGTAAAGTGTTTTAGCATTGACTAGATATTGACTCTAGTGCAAGTGGGAGTCTGTAGGAGATATGCCCTAGAGGCAATAATAAATGTTATTGTTTATCTCTCTGTTTGTAATTAGGTTTATGTTCCATGCTATAACTGCTATGGTTCTCGAGTCTACAATAACCACGAGGCTCGGAGGAAGACTAATATGCACGTGTGGAATAATAAACGGTAAAATGTATTCCTAGTCTGGCCTCTAAGACTAGCTCAAGTGTTGCATGATGGTCCTGTTTTCCTGATCATGGGCATGTCTATGCCGGCAACTTCATGCTTGCTTCATGAACTTTGGGGTTTGTTAAACGTCATCCGTAAATGGGGGGGGGGGGGGGGGGGGGGGGGGGGGGGGGGGGGGGGGGGGGGGGGGGGGGGGGGGGGGGGGGGGGGGGGGGGGGGGGGGGGGGGGGGGGGGGGGGGGGGGGGGGGGGGGGGGGGGGGGGGGGGGGGGGGGGGGGGGGGGGGGGGGGGGGGGGGGGGGGGGGGGGGGGGGGGGGGGGGGGGGGGGGGGGGGGGGGGGGGGGGGGGGGGGGGGGGGGGGGGGGGGGGGGGGGGGGGGGGGGGGGGGGGGGGGGGGGGGGGGGGGGGGGGGGGGGGGGGGGGGGGGGGGGGGGGGGGGGGGGGGGGGGGGGGGGGGGGGGGGGGGGGGGGGGGGGGGGGGGGGGGGGGGGGGGGGGGGGGGGGGGGGGGGGGGGGGGGGGGGGGGGGGGGGGGGGGGGGGGGGGGGGGGGGGGGGGGGGGGGGGGGGGGGGGGGGGGGGGGGGGGGGGGGGGGGGGGGGGGGGGGGGGGGGGGGGGGGGGGGGGGGGGGGGGGGGGGGGGGGGGGGGGGGGGGGGGGGGGGGGGGGGGGGGGGGGGGGGGGGGGGGGGGGGGGGGGGGGGGGGGGGGGGGGGGGGGGGGGGGGGGGGGGGGGGGGGGGGGGGGGGGGGGGGGGGGGGGGGGGGGGGGGGGGGGGGGGGGGGGGGGGGGGGGGGGGGGGGGGGGGGGGGGGGGGGGGGGGGGGGGGGGGGGGGGGGGGGGGGGGGGGGGGGGGGGGGGGGGGGGGGGGGGGGGGGGGGGGGGGGGGGGGGGGGGGGGGGGGGGGGGGGGGGGGGGGGGGGGGGGGGGGGGGGGGGGGGGGGGGGGGGGGGGGGGGGGGGGGGGGGGGGGGGGGGGGGGGGGGGGGGGGGGGGGGGGGGGGGGGGGGGGGGGGGGGGGGGGGGGGGGGGGGGGGGGGGGGGGGGGGGGGGGGGGGGGGGGGGGGGGGGGGGGGGGGGGGGGGGGGGGGGGGGGGGGGGGGGGGGGGGGGGGGGGGGGGGGGGGGGGGGGGGGGGGGGGGGGGGGGGGGGGGGGGGGGGGGGGGGGGGGGGGGGGGGGGGGGGGGGGGGGGGGGGGGGGGGGGGGGGGGGGGGGGGGGGGGGGGGGGGGGGGGGGGGGGGGGGGGGGGGGGGGGGGGGGGGGGGGGGGGGGGGGGGGGGGGGGGGGGGGGGGGGGGGGGGGGGGGGGGGGGGGGGGGGGGGGGGGGGGGGGGGGGGGGGGGGGGGGGGGGGGGGGGGGGGGGGGGGGGGGGGGGGGGGGGGGGGGGGGGGGGGGGGGGGGGGGGGGGGGGGGGGGGGGGGGGGGGGGGGGGGGGGGGGGGGGGGGGGGGGGGGGGGGGGGGGGGGGGGGGGGGGGGGGGGGGGGGGGGGGGGGGGGGGGGGGGGGGGGGGGGGGGGGGGGGGGGGGGGGGGGGGGGGGGGGGGGGGGGGGGGGGGGGGGGGGGGGGGGGGGGGGGGGGGGGGGGGGGGGGGGGGGGGGGGGGGGGGGGGGGGGGGGGGGGGGGGGGGGGGGGGGGGGGGGGGGGGGGGGGGGGGGGGGGGGGGGGGGGGGGGGGGGGGGGGGGGGGGGGGGGGGGGGGGGGGGGGGGGGGGGGGGGGGGGGGGGGGGGGGGGGGGGGGGGGGGGGGGGGGGGGGGGGGGGGGGGGGGGGGGGGGGGGGGGGGGGGGGGGGGGGGGGGGGGGGGGGGGGGGGGGGGGGGGGGGGGGGGGGGGGGGGGGGGGGGGGGGGGGGGGGGGGGGGGGGGGGGGGGGGGGGGGGGGGGGGGGGGGGGGGGGGGGGGGGGGGGGGGGGGGGGGGGGGGGGGGGGGGGGGGGGGGGGGGGGGGGGGGGGGGGGGGGGGGGGGGGGGGGGGGGGGGGGGGGGGGGGGGGGGGGGGGGGGGGGGGGGGGGGGGGGGGGGGGGGGGGGGGGGGGGGGGGGGGGGGGGGGGGGGGGGGGGGGGGGGGGGGGGGGGGGGGGGGGGGGGGGGGGGGGGGGGGGGGGGGGGGGGGGGGGGGGGGGGGGGGGGGGGGGGGGGGGGGGGGGGGGGGGGGGGGGGGGGGGGGGGGGGGGGGGGGGGGGGGGGGGGGGGGGGGGGGGGGGGGGGGGGGGGGGGGGGGGGGGGGGGGGGGGGGGGGGGGGGGGGGGGGGGGGGGGGGGGGGGGGGGGGGGGGGGGGGGGGGGGGGGGGGGGGGGGGGGGGGGGGGGGGGGGGGGGGGGGGGGGGGGGGGGGGGGGGGGGGGGGGGGGGGGGGGGGGGGGGGGGGGGGGGGGGGGGGGGGGGGGGGGGGGGGGGGGGGGGGGGGGGGGGGGGGGGGGGGGGGGGGGGGGGGGGGGGGGGGGGGGGGGGGGGGGGGGGGGGGGGGGGGGGGGGGGGGGGGGGGGGGGGGGGGGGGGGGGGGGGGGGGGGGGGGGGGGGGGGGGGGGGGGGGGGGGGGGGGGGGGGGGGGGGGGGGGGGGGGGGGGGGGGGGGGGGGGGGGGGGGGGGGGGGGGGGGGGGGGGGGGGGGGGGGGGGGGGGGGGGGGGGGGGGGGGGGGGGGGGGGGGGGGGGGGGGGGGGGGGGGGGGGGGGGGGGGGGGGGGGGGGGGGGGGGGGGGGGGGGGGGGGGGGGGGGGGGGGGGGGGGGGGGGGGGGGGGGGGGGGGGGGGGGGGGGGGGGGGGGGGGGGGGGGGGGGGGGGGGGGGGGGGGGGGGGGGGGGGGGGGGGGGGGGGGGGGGGGGGGGGGGGGGGGGGGGGGGGGGGGGGGGGGGGGGGGGGGGGGGGGGGGGGGGGGGGGGGGGGGGGGGGGGGGGGGGGGGGGGGGGGGGGGGGGGGGGGGGGGGGGGGGGGGGGGGGGGGGGGGGGGGGGGGGGGGGGGGGGGGGGGGGGGGGGGGGGGGGGGGGGGGGGGGGGGGGGGGGGGGGGGGGGGGGGGGGGGGGGGGGGGGGGGGGGGGGGGGGGGGGGGGGGGGGGGGGGGGGGGGGGGGGGGGGGGGGGGGGGGGGGGGGGGGGGGGGGGGGGGGGGGGGGGGGGGGGGGGGGGGGGGGGGGGGGGGGGGGGGGGGGGGGGGGGGGGGGGGGGGGGGGGGGGGGGGGGGGGGGGGGGGGGGGGGGGGGGGGGGGGGGGGGGGGGGGGGGGGGGGGGGGGGGGGGGGGGGGGGGGGGGGGGGGGGGGGGGGGGGGGGGGGGGGGGGGGGGGGGGGGGGGGGGGGGGGGGGGGGGGGGGGGGGGGGGGGGGGGGGGGGGGGGGGGGGGGGGGGGGGGGGGGGGGGGGGGGGGGGGGGGGGGGGGGGGGGGGGGGGGGGGGGGGGGGGGGGGGGGGGGGGGGGGGGGGGGGGGGGGGGGGGGGGGGGGGGGGGGGGGGGGGGGGGGGGGGGGGGGGGGGGGGGGGGGGGGGGGGGGGGGGGGGGGGGGGGGGGGGGGGGGGGGGGGGGGGGGGGGGGGGGGGGGGGGGGGGGGGGGGGGGGGGGGGGGGGGGGGGGGGGGGGGGGGGGGGGGGGGGGGGGGGGGGGGGGGGGGGGGGGGGGGGGGGGGGGGGGGGGGGGGGGGGGGGGGGGGGGGGGGGGGGGGGGGGGGGGGGGGGGGGGGGGGGGGGGGGGGGGGGGGGGGGGGGGGGGGGGGGGGGGGGGGGGGGGGGGGGGGGGGGGGGGGGGGGGGGGGGGGGGGGGGGGGGGGGGGGGGGGGGGGGGGGGGGGGGGGGGGGGGGGGGGGGGGGGGGGGGGGGGGGGGGGGGGGGGGGGGGGGGGGGGGGGGGGGGGGGGGGGGGGGGGGGGGGGGGGGGGGGGGGGGGGGGGGGGGGGGGGGGGGGGGGGGGGGGGGGGGGGGGGGGGGGGGGGGGGGGGGGGGGGGGGGGGGGGGGGGGGGGGGGGGGGGGGGGGGGGGGGGGGGGGGGGGGGGGGGGGGGGGGGGGGGGGGGGGGGGGGGGGGGGGGGGGGGGGGGGGGGGGGGGGGGGGGGGGGGGGGGGGGGGGGGGGGGGGGGGGGGGGGGGGGGGGGGGGGGGGGGGGGGGGGGGGGGGGGGGGGGGGGGGGGGGGGGGGGGGGGGGGGGGGGGGGGGGGGGGGGGGGGGGGGGGGGGGGGGGGGGGGGGGGGGGGGGGGGGGGGGGGGGGGGGGGGGGGGGGGGGGGGGGGGGGGGGGGGGGGGGGGGGGGGGGGGGGGGGGGGGGGGGGGGGGGGGGGGGGGGGGGGGGGGGGGGGGGGGGGGGGGGGGGGGGGGGGGGGGGGGGGGGGGGGGGGGGGGGGGGGGGGGGGGGGGGGGGGGGGGGGGGGGGGGGGGGGGGGGGGGGGGGGGGGGGGGGGGGGGGGGGGGGGGGGGGGGGGGGGGGGGGGGGGGGGGGGGGGGGGGGGGGGGGGGGGGGGGGGGGGGGGGGGGGGGGGGGGGGGGGGGGGGGGGGGGGGGGGGGGGGGGGGGGGGGGGGGGGGGGGGGGGGGGGGGGGGGGGGGGGGGGGGGGGGGGGGGGGGGGGGGGGGGGGGGGGGGGGGGGGGGGGGGGGGGGGGGGGGGGGGGGGGGGGGGGGGGGGGGGGGGGGGGGGGGGGGGGGGGGGGGGGGGGGGGGGGGGGGGGGGGGGGGGGGGGGGGGGGGGGGGGGGGGGGGGGGGGGGGGGGGGGGGGGGGGGGGGGGGGGGGGGGGGGGGGGGGGGGGGGGGGGGGGGGGGGGGGGGGGGGGGGGGGGGGGGGGGGGGGGGGGGGGGGGGGGGGGGGGGGGGGGGGGGGGGGGGGGGGGGGGGGGGGGGGGGGGGGGGGGGGGGGGGGGGGGGGGGGGGGGGGGGGGGGGGGGGGGGGGGGGGGGGGGGGGGGGGGGGGGGGGGGGGGGGGGGGGGGGGGGGGGGGGGGGGGGGGGGGGGGGGGGGGGGGGGGGGGGGGGGGGGGGGGGGGGGGGGGGGGGGGGGGGGGGGGGGGGGGGGGGGGGGGGGGGGGGGGGGGGGGGGGGGGGGGGGGGGGGGGGGGGGGGGGGGGGGGGGGGGGGGGGGGGGGGGGGGGGGGGGGGGGGGGGGGGGGGGGGGGGGGGGGGGGGGGGGGGGGGGGGGGGGGGGGGGGGGGGGGGGGGGGGGGGGGGGGGGGGGGGGGGGGGGGGGGGGGGGGGGGGGGGGGGGGGGGGGGGGGGGGGGGGGGGGGGGGGGGGGGGGGGGGGGGGGGGGGGGGGGGGGGGGGGGGGGGGGGGGGGGGGGGGGGGGGGGGGGGGGGGGGGGGGGGGGGGGGGGGGGGGGGGGGGGGGGGGGGGGGGGGGGGGGGGGGGGGGGGGGGGGGGGGGGGGGGGGGGGGGGGGGGGGGGGGGGGGGGGGGGGGGGGGGGGGGGGGGGGGGGGGGGGGGGGGGGGGGGGGGGGGGGGGGGGGGGGGGGGGGGGGGGGGGGGGGGGGGGGGGGGGGGGGGGGGGGGGGGGGGGGGGGGGGGGGGGGGGGGGGGGGGGGGGGGGGGGGGGGGGGGGGGGGGGGGGGGGGGGGGGGGGGGGGGGGGGGGGGGGGGGGGGGGGGGGGGGGGGGGGGGGGGGGGGGGGGGGGGGGGGGGGGGGGGGGGGGGGGGGGGGGGGGGGGGGGGGGGGGGGGGGGGGGGGGGGGGGGGGGGGGGGGGGGGGGGGGGGGGGGGGGGGGGGGGGGGGGGGGGGGGGGGGGGGGGGGGGGGGGGGGGGGGGGGGGGGGGGGGGGGGGGGGGGGGGGGGGGGGGGGGGGGGGGGGGGGGGGGGGGGGGGGGGGGGGGGGGGGGGGGGGGGGGGGGGGGGGGGGGGGGGGGGGGGGGGGGGGGGGGGGGGGGGGGGGGGGGGGGGGGGGGGGGGGGGGGGGGGGGGGGGGGGGGGGGGGGGGGGAAGTGTAGCACCGTCACGGCACCTTTCCTTTCGGGGTGCGCCAGGATCTACCTGGGTACGAACGATTGTACAGGTGTGAGGCGGGTGAGGTCAGACCTCGCAGTAAGATCACTTGGTTGTCTTGACGTTCATGGCAGGATCGTCCTGAGCTCGGAACACACGCATCGAAAGATGAACAAGAGTCGCATAGAGATGTGATCGGCAAGTTTGCCTACCGATTGAAGTTCGCGCCATCAGTGAACATCTCGTTCAATGGTGTTGAATTGAAATATGGATCTTGAATCACTCACAATCAATTATGAGAGATATTGATTTGAGTGGGAGCGTACTGTTGAATTAACATGTTTAATTCTCAGTGTAATTAATTTTGAACACTGTCTAAGTGTGATTTGCATAATAGTTGTAGAAGAATGGCTCACGTTTCCACCTTCCCTATTAAAATTGAATAGCTGTTAAATATCTGGTTAAAACTTTACGGTTGGTAACGTAATATGAGGATTGTCCTCAAGAGTGCCGAGAAGGACTTTGGCCTATCGCATACTTTTGGTATTCTCCCGCTAATGCTATGGATCATGTGACTCTCGTCCTTCGATCCAAAAAGCTAGAATTTTGTTTTCAGTCAAGTGCAATATGTTTGCTTCCATGAGACCCAAACTTCGAAAGTTTGGATAGTTATTTGATATTCATGGAATCTGAAAATCATTTTCAGAGACAAACAAAGGCTAAAAGATATATGATATCCAAAGCAATGTTTGTTTTGCAAAACATTAGTAAAAGTGTTTACTGGGCTTTTGACTGATAAAAGAGGGATCCAGTAGAACGCCTGTCATATGATGAAAGGTGAATAAAACAACAACTTAAAGAGAAAGGAAGTGTCCGAAGGGTGTTAGTGAGACTTTCACGCCTAGGAAGTCCGGGGCTAACGCCACTCTTAAGTTGAGTGCTTCTTCTGAGAGTAGGAGAAATACTGAAAGTTAAACTGTTAGAAGTATAAAGGCAAAAAGAAAGAAGACTGGAATATCCAGCTCATGTATGAATGACATACAAGTTTTTGATGTATAGAAGGCTGGTCAAAGATATAGTTCTTGGGAATTATGATTAAATTGTTAATCACTGATTCTTGGGTATTGTGAGTTAATCACAAAGATACCCGCTCGATGGCACTCTGGTGCAACTCGATGTAAGAACTACTATGGCCTAAAAGACTAGCCAGGAATGAGGTTAAGATACACACAGGGAACATAGTAAATGTTACTATGCCTTCCATCGATGTATTACCTATGTATTTACTTTCATAATTCATTGTAGAGTTTCACACTCTAGCCCTTTGCATAAGGTATCTTGCAAGAAGGTTATTCATAAGAGAACTTTTGATGTTCGGTGTTATGAATAACATAAGGGCCATACTTTCATTATGAATGAGATGCATGTTATGAATATTGATAATAATACATTACCTCTAGGTTTACTTTCATAATTCATTTTAGAGTTTCATACACTCTAGCCCATTGCACAATGTTTGATGCAAAAGGAGTTGTTCATAAAAACAACAATTGTTGTTCAGTATTATGAATAACATGAAGGGCCATGCTTCCATCCAGGATGGGATGTATGTTATGAATATTGATGGTAATATGATACATCTATAGCACTGACGCTAAATGTCGCAAGATTAAAAGAATACCACACAAGTGTGGCACTGCATTTGGTCACATTGGAGAAACCCACATGGAAAATTCCATTGTGATGGATTTTGAAGTCATTTGATTTTGAATCATCTGACACTTGCAACTTTCCTCCGAAAAGAGAAGTGACTAAAATACCGTTCACGGGCCATAAGGAACGAACAACAAACTTATCGGTAATCATACATTTGATGTGTGTAGTCCGATAAATGTTGTTAGTAGTGGATTTATCTATCTTCAGAAATGACTCAAGTAGATATATGGATATTTACTTGATGAGACGTAAGTCTGGATCTTTTGAAATCACTCGAAAGGTTTTCAAAAATGAAGTAGAAGTTATTGTAACAAGAAAATTATGTTTCTACAATTCGATTGCAGAAAGGAATATTTGAGTTACAAGTTTAGCGAATGTCTGATGAGTTGTGAAAGAGGTTTCATAACTTGCACCTCCCGGAACACCACTGCAAGTGGAAAGTCTGTGATGATGTAATCGAACCATTTATGACATGGTAAGATCAAAGATGACATAAATCAATTTGCAATTATCCCTTTTAAAGTGATGCTTTAAAGACTACGGCTTTTACACTGAAAAGAGCTCCATCGGGTCTGTTGAAATGACACCATGGTTTGGTACGCCCAACCATGTTATATCTTTTCTTAACATTTGGAATATGGGGCTTGTGTAAAAGGTTACAAACCTATTCCAAATCAGACAAGTGCTACTTTGTAGGTTATCCCAAGTCATTGGGTATTCCTCCCTCACTATACCGAGGCAAATAGGTTTGCCACAAAGAACGGTATGCTTTTAAAGAGAATGGTTCTTTCTAAAAGGTGAGTGGGAGAATAGTGCAACTCGACGAGATAAACAGTATCTTCATCAGATCAAAGGAAAGAGACCTTGGAAGTAATTCTAGAGTTTCCTACTACGACTGATACGGAAATCTCTACAATAAAATGTATGGACTTTGGTCGAACTTGCAGTTGAACCACGTAGGGGGGGGGGGGGGGGGGGGGGGGGGGGGGGGGGGGGGGGGGGGGGGGGGGGGGGGGGGGGGGGGGGGGGGGGGGGGGGGGGGGGGGGGGGGGGGGGGGGGGGGGGGGGGGGGGGGGGGGGGGGGGGGGGGGGGGGGGGGGGGGGGGGGGGGGGGGGGGGGGGGGGGGGGGGGGGGGGGGGGGGGGGGGGGGGGGGGGGGGGGGGGGGGGGGGGGGGGGGGGGGGGGGGGGGGGGGGGGGGGGGGGGGGGGGGGGGGGGGGGGGGGGGGGGGGGGGGGGGGGGGGGGGGGGGGGGGGGGGGGGGGGGGGGGGGGGGGGGGGGGGGGGGGGGGGGGGGGGGGGGGGGGGGGGGGGGGGGGGGGGGGGGGGGGGGGGGGGGGGGGGGGGGGGGGGGGGGGGGGGGGGGGGGGGGGGGGGGGGGGGGGGGGGGGGGGGGGGGGGGGGGGGGGGGGGGGGGGGGGGGGGGGGGGGGGGGGGGGGGGGGGGGGGGGGGGGGGGGGGGGGGGGGGGGGGGGGGGGGGGGGGGGGGGGGGGGGGGGGGGGGGGGGGGGGGGGGGGGGGGGGGGGGGGGGGGGGGGGGGGGGGGGGGGGGGGGGGGGGGGGGGGGGGGGGGGGGGGGGGGGGGGGGGGGGGGGGGGGGGGGGGGGGGGGGGGGGGGGGGGGGGGGGGGGGGGGGGGGGGGGGGGGGGGGGGGGGGGGGGGGGGGGGGGGGGGGGGGGGGGGGGGGGGGGGGGGGGGGGGGGGGGGGGGGGGGGGGGGGGGGGGGGGGGGGGGGGGGGGGGGGGGGGGGGGGGGGGGGGGGGGGGGGGGGGGGGGGGGGGGGGGGGGGGGGGGGGGGGGGGGGGGGGGGGGGGGGGGGGGGGGGGGGGGGGGGGGGGGGGGGGGGGGGGGGGGGGGGGGGGGGGGGGGGGGGGGGGGGGGGGGGGGGGGGGGGGGGGGGGGGGGGGGGGGGGGGGGGGGGGGGGGGGGGGGGGGGGGGGGGGGGGGGGGGGGGGGGGGGGGGGGGGGGGGGGGGGGGGGGGGGGGGGGGGGGGGGGGGGGGGGGGGGGGGGGGGGGGGGGGGGGGGGGGGGGGGGGGGGGGGGGGGGGGGGGGGGGGGGGGGGGGGGGGGGGGGGGGGGGGGGGGGGGGGGGGGGGGGGGGGGGGGGGGGGGGGGGGGGGGGGGGGGGGGGGGGGGGGGGGGGGGGGGGGGGGGGGGGGGGGGGGGGGGGGGGGGGGGGGGGGGGGGGGGGGGGGGGGGGGGGGGGGGGGGGGGGGGGGGGGGGGGGGGGGGGGGGGGGGGGGGGGGGGGGGGGGGGGGGGGGGGGGGGGGGGGGGGGGGGGGGGGGGGGGGGGGGGGGGGGGGGGGGGGGGGGGGGGGGGGGGGGGGGGGGGGGGGGGGGGGGGGGGGGGGGGGGGGGGGGGGGGGGGGGGGGGGGGGGGGGGGGGGGGGGGGGGGGGGGGGGGGGGGGGGGGGGGGGGGGGGGGGGGGGGGGGGGGGGGGGGGGGGGGGGGGGGGGGGGGGGGGGGGGGGGGGGGGGGGGGGGGGGGGGGGGGGGGGGGGGGGGGGGGGGGGGGGGGGGGGGGGGGGGGGGGGGGGGGGGGGGGGGGGGGGGGGGGGGGGGGGGGGGGGGGGGGGGGGGGGGGGGGGGGGGGGGGGGGGGGGGGGGGGGGGGGGGGGGGGGGGGGGGGGGGGGGGGGGGGGGGGGGGGGGGGGGGGGGGGGGGGGGGGGGGGGGGGGGGGGGGGGGGGGGGGGGGGGGGGGGGGGGGGGGGGGGGGGGGGGGGGGGGGGGGGGGGGGGGGGGGGGGGGGGGGGGGGGGGGGGGGGGGGGGGGGGGGGGGGGGGGGGGGGGGGGGGGGGGGGGGGGGGGGGGGGGGGGGGGGGGGGGGGGGGGGGGGGGGGGGGGGGGGGGGGGGGGGGGGGGGGGGGGGGGGGGGGGGGGGGGGGGGGGGGGGGGGGGGGGGGGGGGGGGGGGGGGGGGGGGGGGGGGGGGGGGGGGGGGGGGGGGGGGGGGGGGGGGGGGGGGGGGGGGGGGGGGGGGGGGGGGGGGGGGGGGGGGGGGGGGGGGGGGGGGGGGGGGGGGGGGGGGGGGGGGGGGGGGGGGGGGGGGGGGGGGGGGGGGGGGGGGGGGGGGGGGGGGGGGGGGGGGGGGGGGGGGGGGGGGGGGGGGGGGGGGGGGGGGGGGGGGGGGGGGGGGGGGAGCGACTACCGCGCAATCAAGAAGGGTGCATCAAAGGGATAAACATCTCAGGCGATTCATAATTAGCATGATATGGTATAGCCCTTTCTGACGGAGAAGTCTTGTATTTCTTCGTCTCCGGCACTCGCGTCGGTGTTCACCTTCGCGAAGATTGCCACCACCTTGTCGATACACCAGATAATATTGCTATCTCTATAGCTAATAAAATAATGCATTACAACAAGGTTGACACGCAGGTCATATAAAGTGACAATCATATGGCTCCAGCCATCATGACGAATCATGACACGCAGGTCATGTTAATTAATTTACATCATATAGTCATCTCATACATAATCAAATTATTATGAGCACTGCTATACCACATCACATGCACATGCAAACCCTCCAGCAAAACCAAGTTAGACGTCTCTAATCGGTTCATGCAAAAACTTGTTTTTCGTGGCTTCTAAGGTTTGGAAACAAACCGAAGCTACCAACGTCCATCATCAAGTATGATAATTCAAGTCGCGGGGGGGGGGGGGGGGGGGGGGGGGGGGGGGGGGGGGGGGGGGGGGGGGGGGGGGGGGGGGGGGGGGGGGGGGGGGGGGGGGGGGGGGGGGGGGGGGGGGGGGGGGGGGGGGGGGGGGGGGGGGGGGGGGGGGGGGGGGGGGGGGGGGGGGGGGGGGGGGGGGGGGGGGGGGGGGGGGGGGGGGGGGGGGGGGGGGGGGGGGGGGGGGGGGGGGGGGGGGGGGGGGGGGGGGGGGGGGGGGGGGGGGGGGGGGGGGGGGGGGGGGGGGGGGGGGGGGGGGGGGGGGGGGGGGGGGGGGGGGGGGGGGGGGGGGGGGGGGGGGGGGGGGGGGGGGGGGGGGGGGGGGGGGGGGGGGGGGGGGGGGGGGGGGGGGGGGGGGGGGGGGGGGGGGGGGGGGGGGGGGGGGGGGGGGGGGGGGGGGGGGGGGGGGGGGGGGGGGGGGGGGGGGGGGGGGGGGGGGGGGGGGGGGGGGGGGGGGGGGGGGGGGGGGGGGGGGCACTATGGAGACTGCATACAAGGTTTGATCTTTTCGTTACCGACTCGTAGCGCAGCGGGAAATAGAGTCGATGACGAACGGCGGTGCAGATCCCCGCAGCTAGGATTTACAACCTCCCAACCGCGAGGATGTATTCCCTCATCTGCCCCTTGGACAGCCCTCCGGGAGACGGTCGAACAGTCCCCCGGACGGTGTCGCGGACAGCCCTTCGGGAGGACCTTCGAAACTCGGATGGTCACTCAGACAGCCCTTCGGGAAGACTCACAGAACTCGGACCGTCACTTGGACAGCCCTTCGGGAGGCACTCACGAACAGCCCCTCGGGCACTAAGATCGAAACTACGACCTCTCTATAGAGTTGCACACATCCGGTGTCATCTATCCGGCAGGGCTTCGCCGTCCAGAACTAGTTCCCACCGGAACCCAGACAGCCTTTCGGCTCTACGAAACTATTTCGTGGGGAGGGAGAGAGAAGCCAGATCATTGCATGGCACTTGTATGTGAGAAGGGATGTGAGAGATGGCAGCCCCCTCACCTCCTATTTATAGGAAATCCCAAGGGGTGGGGTGGCTCCCAAATTACCAAAATGCCCATGAGGTGAGCACACCATAAGGGCATAAAGGGAAAGCCTCCAAATAGTGTTGCCTGCATCACTATGCCTGCATCACCATGCTTGCATCATCTATGCCTGCATCATCCCCTAATAGTATTTCCACTATTTACAATAGTGTTTCCACTATTTACAATAGTGTTTCCACTATATACATAAAGTGATTTCACTATTCACGACGACATTTTTCAGCGTCCGTTCGAACTGAAAATATTTATGTGGGCTTAGAACATTTCTAGTACCCACTAAAATAATTTTCAACGTGTTCTGGAACAATTCCAGTTTAGTGATTTCATCTGCGAAAAGCATCTGAAGCGGTTTCGGCAGCTCTGGAACATTTCCGGTTTTCATCCCGGAAAATTCCCAGAAGTTTCCAGAATGATTCTGGCACCCTCCAAGAATTATCAGGCATGTGCCAAAACCAATTTGACTTTATGGTATCCTCTGAAACAACTTTTCAGTATCACCGGAACTCATCCGGTGACCTCTCTCGTCGGAACTTTTCCGCTGTCTCCGAAAAACTTTTTTTCGAAAACTTTCTCTCAGACTCCCTATCTAGTATTCAGCAGATAGATGACCCTTAAGCGTGTGACCCTATAGGTTCGGTGAAGTATAGACATGACACGGAACCCCTTCCGATCAATGATCAACATCGGAGCCGTGGACACCCATATTGACCCCTATACCCACACGAATGAATATTCGAGTGAACCTCCAGTTGCCGTGTACTATTCCTGTTGCTTCGCGATATGTTACAAATACCCGAGGTGAGACATGTTGGCATTCTCATGGATCAACAATTTGTCCACTATGCTAGTAACCTCGTTACCGGTATTGTTCTCTTTTCTCGTTACCGTGTTCCGGCATCCCCGGGGGGGGGGGGGGGGGGGGGGGGGGGGGGGGGGGGGGGGGGGGGGGGGGGGGGGGGGGGGGGGGGGGGGGGGGGGGGGGGGGGGGGGGGGGGGGGGGGGGGGGGGGGGGGGGGGGGGGGGGGGGGGGGGGGGGGGGGGGGGGGGGGGGGGGGGGGGGGGGGGGGGGGGGGGGGGGGGGGGGGGGGGGGGGGGGGGGGGGGGGGGGGGGGGGGGGGGGGGGGGGGGGGGGGGGGGGGGGGGGGGGGGGGGGGGGGGGGGGGGGGGGGGGGGGGGGGGGGGGGGGGGGGGGGGGGGGGGGGGGGGGGGGGGGGGGGGGGGGGGGGGGGGGGGGGGGGGGGGGGGGGGGGGGGGGGGGGGGGGGGGGGGGGGGGGGGGGGGGGGGGGGGGGGGGGGGGGGGGGGGGGGGGGGGGGGGGGGGGGGGGGGGGGGGGGGGGGGGGGGGGGGGGGGGGGGGGGGGGGGGGGGGGGGGGGGGGGGGGGGGGGGGGGGGGGGGGGGGGGGGGGGGGGGGGGGGGGGGGGGGGGGGGGGGGGGGGGGGGGGGGGGGGGGGGGGGGGGGGGGGGGGGGGGGGGGGGGGGGGGGGGGGGGGGGGGGGGGGGGGGGGGGGGGGGGGGGGGGGGGGGGGGGGGGGGGGGGGGGGGGGGGGGGGGGGGGGGGGGGGGGGGGGGGGGGGGGGGGGGGGGGGGGGGGGGGGGGGGGGGGGGGGGGGGGGGGGGGGGGGGGGGGGGGGGGGGGGGGGGGGGGGGGGGGGGGGGGGGGGGGGGGGGGGGGGGGGGGGGGGGGGGGGGGGGGGGGGGGGGGGGGGGGGGGGGGGGGGGGGGGGGGGGGGGGGGGGGGGGGGGGGGGGGGGGGGGGGGGGGGGGGGGGGGGGGGGGGGGGGGGGGGGGGGGGGGGGGGGGGGGGGGGGGGGGGGGGGGGGGGGGGGGGGGGGGGGGGGGGGGGGGGGGGGGGGGGGGGGGGGGGGGGGGGGGGGGGGGGGGGGGGGGGGGGGGGGGGGGGGGGGGGGGGGGGGGGGGGGGGGGGGGGGGGGGGGGGGGGGGGGGGGGGGGGGGGGGGGGGGGGGGGGGGGGGGGGGGGGGGGGGGGGGGGGGGGGGGGGGGGGGGGGGGGGGGGGGGGGGGGGGGGGGGGGGGGGGGGGGGGGGGGGGGGGGGGGGGGGGGGGGGGGGGGGGGGGGGGGGGGGGGGGGGGGGGGGGGGGGGGGGGGGGGGGGGGGGGGGGGGGGGGGGGGGGGGGGGGGGGGGGGGGGGGGGGGGGGGGGGGGGGGGGGGGGGGGGGGGGGGGGGGGGGGGGGGGGGGGGGGGGGGGGGGGGGGGGGGGGGGGGGGGGGGGGGGGGGGGGGGGGGGGGGGGGGGGGGGGGGGGGGGGGGGGGGGGGGGGGGGGGGGGGGGGGGGGGGGGGGGGGGGGGGGGGGGGGGGGGGGGGGGGGGGGGGGGGGGGGGGGGGGGGGGGGGGGGGGGGGGGGGGGGGGGGGGGGGGGGGGGGGGGGGGGGGGGGGGGGGGGGGGGGGGGGGGGGGGGGGGGGGGGGGGGGGGGGGGGGGGGGCTGCCGGATAGATGACACCGGATGTGTGCAACTCTGTAGAGAGGTCGTAGTTTCGATCTTAGTGCCCGAGGGGCTGTTCGTGAGTGCCTCCCAAAGGGCTGTCCAAGTGACTGTCCGAGTTCTGTGAGTCTTCCCGAAGGGCTGTCCGAGTGACCGTCCGAGTTTCGAAGGTCCTCCCGAAGGGCTGTCCGCGACACCGTCCGGGGGACTGTTCGACCGTCTCCCGGAGGGCTGTCCGAGGGGCAGATGAGGGAATACATCCTCGCGGTTGGGAGGTTGTAAATCCTAGCTGCGGGGATCTGCACCGCCGTTCGTCATCGACTCTATTTCTCGCTGCGCTACGAGTCGGTAACGAAAAGATCAAACCTTGTATGCAGTCTCCGTAGTGGTCCTGGGCTGGTGCGTAGGTCGGAAATTTTTTGTTTTCTGCTGCGTTACCCTACACGACTCATGCTTGGAACCGACAAGAGGGCGACCATCACGATGATCTGGTCATGATTTCGCCATCACGCCAACATCCGCCAGGGTGACATCTGTCCTTTCCACTTCAAGTGCAAGGACTGGAGCGACATTTCTCTCACCATCCACCGTCTGTAGATGTAACCCTATCAGCGCCTCCCATCGCCAATGAATAGCACCTATACGAACTATGCCTCTCTTTTGGACATCGAGCGTCTTTTGGAGCATCTTAGGCTGTGATTTAGATCGATGGATGTGCCCTGGCATCCACTATGTAAGACCATGATCTACCTGTTAATATAGATATCATCCCTTGCTCCGCTTCATATGCATATAACAGTGATATTTCTCTTGAGTACACTTTCTTGTTCAACATATGTACCTACTTGCGCTTATCTACAGCAAATAAGAACGTTCACAACTAAATAAGCTAGACAAGTACGCAACATTATGCCCAAGAGTCGCGCCCCAACCTATAGTGGGAGTATCATAAGCGGTATCATGCATGCCAACAAGGCTTTTCTGATGATGTGGCACACAATTAAATGAGAAAAGAAAGAATGTGGTATCATATCATGATACCTTATCATATTAAACATTGTACTACTTTATGTCATGCATGGCAATTAATAAGGCAATCTAAGATAGTACTTTGTGCCATATCAAATGCAGACTCGTGAACCATATGGTACTTGCCACAATGGAGCATCTTGACAACTTGCAAGTAGTTCAATAGCCACCGCAGTGTTTCCTCTAGAAGCTGCTGAACTTAGAAGTGACAGATCTGTTATGTCGAATTTGTAACCAAGACATAGATCATGTTCCAAAAATACTTGGAGCACCTCAATTTTCCCAGTGAGAACGACCATCCTAACTGGCGATATCTCTAGATCATTGTCTCTTTTGTCGTTCTTGGTCGCTTTTCCATAATTGTCTTAAATCATAAATTGTTCTGGTCGATGTAAAACAATTGCTGGGGGGGGGGGGGGGGGGGGGGGGGGGGGGGGGGGGGGGGGGGGGGGGGGGGGGGGGGGGGGGGGGGGGGGGGGGGGGGGGGGGGGGGGGGGGGGGGGGGGGGGGGGGGGGGGGGGGGGGGGGGGGGGGGGGGGGGGGGGGGGGGGGGGGGGGGGGGGGGGGGGGGGGGGGGGGGGGGGGGGGGGGGGGGGGGGGGGGGGGGGGGGGGGGGGGGGGGGGGGGGGGGGGGGGGGGGGGGGGGGGGGGGGGGGGGGGGGGGGGGGGGGGGGGGGGGGGGGGGGGGGGGGGGGGGGGGGGGGGGGGGGGGGGGGGGGGGGGGGGGGGGGGGGGGGGGGGGGGGGGGGGGGGGGGGGGGGGGGGGGGGGGGGGGGGGGGGGGGGGGGGGGGGGGGGGGGGGGGGGGGGGGGGGGGGGGGGGGGGGGGGGGGGGGGGGGGGGGGGGGGGGGGGGGGGGGGGGGGGGGGGGGGGGGGGGGGGGGGGGGGGGGGGGGGGGGGGGGGGGGGGGGGGGGGGGGGGGGGGGGGGGGGGGGGGGGGGGGGGGGGGGGGGGGGGGGGGGGGGGGGGGGGGGGGGGGGGGGGGGGGGGGGGGGGGGGGGGGGGGGGGGGGGGGGGGGGGGGGGGGGGGGGGGGGGGGGGGGGGGGGGGGGGGGGGGGGGGGGGGGGGGGGGGGGGGGGGGGGGGGGGGGGGGGGGGGGGGGGGGGGGGGGGGGGGGGGGGGGGGGGGGGGGGGGGGGGGGGGGGGGGGGGGGGGGGGGGGGGGGGGGGGGGGGGGGGGGGGGGGGGGGGGGGGGGGGGGGGGGGGGGGGGGGGGGGGGGGGGGGGGGGGGGGGGGGGGGGGGGGGGGGGGGGGGGGGGGGGGGGGGGGGGGGGGGGGGGGGGGGGGGGGGGGGGGGGGGGGGGGGGGGGGGGGGGGGGGGGGGGGGGGGGGGGGGGGGGGGGGGGGGGGGGGGGGGGGGGGGGGGGGGGGGGGGGGGGGGGGGGGGGGGGGGGGGGGGGGGGGGGGGGGGGGGGGGGGGGGGGGGGGGGGGGGGGGGGGGGGGGGGGGGGGGGGGGGGGGGGGGGGGGGGGGGGGGGGGGGGGGGGGGGGGGGGGGGGGGGGGGGGGGGGGGGGGGGGGGGGGGGGGGGGGGGGGGGGGGGGGGGGGGGGGGGGGGGGGGGGGGGGGGGGGGGGGGGGGGGGGGGGGGGGGGGGGGGGGGGGGGGGGGGGGGGGGGGGGGGGGGGGGGGGGGGGGGGGGGGGGGGGGTCGGATTGGTTTGCCTCTACGTGCTATAAAGTATTAGTATTTGGTGAGAACTTGCGCTCTTGTAAATCCAGACTCTATTTTATGCATTCAATTAATCATTCAGATGTAATGTATAATTGTATAGTGTTTACTAGTATCATTTATAATTGGGCCCAGGGCGGTCGCCCCTTTTGCCCGGTCTATGGACCAGCCCTGAAGAGCGGGAGGCTAGGCCGGGAGATGGGTAGAAGGTAGTGGCAATACTAGTTGGGTAGAAGGTGGATGCGATGCTAGTTGGGGTTTTTGCGTTTGAGTGCTTACCGGGAGATGTTAGTGAGAGAGGAGGGGTTGCTTTACTGGAGGAGCAGAAGACAGACAAAAACCTATATTTCAATTCGATGCCCGGGCTCATCTATACCTGTTGAACAGTGAAAATTTTGAAAATATCTATTTTTTGTGTGGTGCAAGATGCTCAAATGTGTGATATCTGTAAAAAAATTGGGATGTTTGGACATTTGAGGAGCTCATGGAAGAAAAGACAAAATCAGATGTTAACCATGTTATTTCCAAACGTTTCTTAGACATCCAAAATTTGTCTTTTTTGCCACGCTCTCCCCGAATGTCCAAACTTCACCAAATTTTGCATGGGTATCACGTACATGAGCATCTTACACCAAAAAACCAAAGTTTTTTTAAATCCTTTTCTATTTAAAAAGATTTTATTGTTCGCACCCGAGCTCATCTGAGCCCAGGTGTAGAATAGCCGGGGTTTTGCATGAAGCATGAGAAACTGAGAAGTACCCTCGCAAAAAGAGAGAGAGAGAAGGGTTCGTGTAGTGCTACCTTTTGTGTGTGTCCGAGTCTGTACAGGCGAGGTGACCAGCTTGTTGAGCGAGCCTATCTCTCATTTTAAATGGCAATCACGCATCACTTGATCATAGTACTGTTAGTATGGTGAAGCGGCGGGCAAGTGGAACGTTAAAACTATTCCCTCTGTCCCATAATGTAAGATCTTTTTTTTTACACTAATGTAATGTAAAAAAATGCTTTTATATAATGGGATGGAGGGAATAGTTTGCAAGCATTAAAATCATGTTTTTTCTTTCTTTGACAGGAGGCTGAACTGACAGTGCCATTGTGCATATATGCATGCAATGATGTATTTGGTGGTGTACATATACCAAACTAAAAGTATCACAAGGCGCAAGACGAAAAACCTGCAAGGCCACAACTCGACACTCCACACGGCGTGCTACACTTGAGGCTACAGATAGTCAGGGATGGAGCCAGGAATCAGACTAAAGGGGTGCCAATAGAAGAGAAAAAATGTTGAGGGAGGGGGGCAACCATAAAAATTTAGAGCATTTTATACTAACAATCTAAGGATGTTTTCAGAAAAAAGTTTGCCATGGGGGGAGTCATGGCCCTAGCTCACCCCCCACTAGCTCCATCACTGCAAATAGTTGGATTGATCATACTCTAGATTTCCTACTTAGCAGCCTACGGGAAGATTGCGGAGGGCGATGGTAATACAAAAATTTCCACCAAAAAGCTACTATGAGGAAGAGAAGAAACCGGATTTCCCAGCTTGTGCGGGAAGATGGGACGATCTGTAGTGATGGGGAGGAAATAAGAGGGATGGCGAAAGACTTCTACAAAAAAAAAATATATGATTCGGAAGGCAGAGTTGGGTTGGAGTATGTTTTATCACATCACTACAAAAAAAATTACACTTTCGTGATGATACGTGTTTGTCACAGTAGGTCACGTTTTCTGTCATGCATGTACATCGATAAATGGCGCGTCATGGAAGTGTTTTCGTCAAGGGAAACCGCCACGTGTCATCCACCGTAACGGGTCGCCGTTAAGCTATCAGGTTCCAGTTTGGATCCGATAACCCGTTAACAGCCCGAACCAATGGGGATTTTCCACGTGTAAATTCTCAATGGCTAGAGGAACCACGTGTCGGCTCAGAGTTGGGACAGATTTCATCCATTCATTGGACGGGAGGCGCCTATGATACGTCGACACGTGGCACGGCCCAATACAGGCCCATTCAGGTGAAATGGCCGGCTCGTCTGACTTGGTCAAAAGGTAGCGGTCCTGCCCACGGAAAGCCTGTTAACGGCATGTTCGCATATAGCCCATTTACAGCCCGGGGGGGGGGGGGGGGGGGGGGGGGGGGGGGGGGGGGGGGGGGGGGGGGGGGGGGGGGGGGGGGGGGGGGGGGGGGGGGGGGGGGGGGGGGGGGGGGGGGGGGGGGGGGGGGGGGGGGGGGGGGGGGGGGGGGGGGGGGGGGGGGGGGGGGGGGGGGGGGGGGGGGGGGGGGGGGGGGGGGGGGGGGGGGGGGGGGGGGGGGGGGGGGGGGGGGGGGGGGGGGGGGGGGGGGGGGGGGGGGGGGGGGGGGGGGGGGGGGGGGGGGGGGGGGGGGGGGGGGGGGGGGGGGGGGGGGGGGGGGGGGGGGGGGGGGGGGGGGGGGGGGGGGGGGGGGGGGGGGGGGGGGGGGGGGGGGGGGGGGGGGGGGGGGGGGGGGGGGGGGGGGGGGGGGGGGGGGGGGGGGGGGGGGGGGGGGGGGGGGGGGGGGGGGGGGGGGGGGGGGGGGGGGGGGGGGGGGGGGGGGGGGGGGGGGGGGGGGGGGGGGGGGGGGGGGGGGGGGGGGGGGGGGGGGGGGGGGGGGGGGGGGGGGGGGGGGGGGGGGGGGGGGGGGGGGGGGGGGGGGGGGGGGGGGGGGGGGGGGGGGGGGGGGGGGGGGGGGGGGGGGGGGGGGGGGGGGGGGGGGGGGGGGGGGGGGGGGGGGGGGGGGGGGGGGGGGGGGGGGGGGGGGGGGGGGGGGGGGGGGGGGGGGGGGGGGGGGGGGGGGGGGGGGGGGGGGGGGGGGGGGGGGGGGGGGGGGGGGGGGGGGGGGGGGGGGGGGGGGGGGGGGGGGTACTGCTAAGCTATTATGGCTATTACACATATTACATCCACTGGGCATCAAAGTTCGTCACCAGTGCAAATATATGGAACAAAGCAGCATATCTCATACACTGGTTGTCAAAGTTGGTGACCAGTGCAAATAAACGCCGCAGCAAAACAAGTCCAGAACTGAAACCACTTCAGAAGAGCTCAAGAAACAATATCCTGGGTACCCAGCATGCTGGCAAGATGCTTAGCAAGCTTATTAACTTTCTCTTGTTTGACGCTTAAATCCTCCAGCGCTTGCTGTTGCACCAGAAAATATGCATCTGAATTCTGTAGGGACTTCCTCAGTCCTTCGGCTTCGTGTCGCAGCACATCTGATCGATGTCTTTCAACTTGAAGTTGAGACTCAAGAAGACGAACTAATTTAGGCAGTGAGTTCGAAGAGCTTGTGCCAGCAGTAGTGGCCAGTAACTCGAACACTACATCAAGACAGGACTTTTGGGTTGTCTCACTGTCGTCAAGATAGTTTTTATCAGCTTTCTTGGAGACCAACAGGGATGTATCACTATCTTGAACCTTATCTGCATTACTTCCTTTACCATTGCATAATGGGGTACTCTTCTCCAATATTTTGTCCGCATTCTAAAAGAGAAACAAGCAGACACATCACAGGTTTACCATGTTGTATATGAAACTCATTTAGGTAAATCAGTTCAGTAGTAAAGTGGATAGGATAACGGCATGAAACAAACATATATCTATGTACCACTGTATGGTCTATATCTTTCTAGTTTTGGTTGCCAAATAAAGATAGAGACACAGTTCAAATAATATCTGTTTAAGACAAAGCAGCATAGACAGAATATAAGTGTGGGAAACTACACAGCAATAACTACACTTGTAATGTGCATGACATGAGAACATAACTGTTATTCAATTGAAACTGAAATCAACATAGAGCAAGTTACAACAGCAAACAAGTTAAAGAAATAGGTTTAAAACATACCTGTTGCGCCATTGGAGTTTCAATTCCATCCTTCAAATTTGAAAATAGTTGGTATGAGTAAATACAGTGATGCAAGAGCAAAGGAGTATGAACCATAGCTACAGAACCTGACCTGAGAACAATTCTTCTTCTGCTTTAAGCGTTGAGTTGGGGTTCGGAGTGCTGGTCCTCGTGCTTTAGGCACTGTAGTTGCCTTACTAACTGCTCGTGTTTGGGTGCTCTGTGGTGGAGACAGTGTTGTGTCAACTGGAACTGGGTTACTATCTGCTGGGGTTGGGGTTAGAAGGGGTGTAGCTGGTTCTCTATCCAACTAGGTAGGGGTACAATCTGTGAGAGTCTGGGTTATGTGTGGTGGGGCTGGTTCTTGGTCAAGTACAACCGTGGTTCTATCTGCATCGACTGGTAGCACTATCTTTTCTGAAGACCGTGTTGTTACTCCCTCAGATACTGCCATCACCCTCTCCAATTCAAATGACTAATAAACAAGAAAAGTAATTGAATGTACATACATTGTATGATAGACAGGTGCAATGAATAGTGGGGAATAAAAGAGGGCATGAAATAATTCACATTTATGTTGTCTAACCAAACAGGATAGCATGACACAATTTCACATATATGATGGCTAACTAAACAGGATAGCATGACACAATTTCACATATATGATGGCTAACTAAACAGGATGGAAAGACATAGTTCAAAATATGATGACTATGTAAACAAGATGACATGATATAACTATATAATGTGTTTATTAAATAGGTTGGCATGCCATAATTCACATACATGTCGCCTATGGAAACATGATAGCATGATATAATTCACGGATAGAATGACATAATTCAAAATATGATGACTGTAAACACTAAACAGGATGAGATGATATAACTATATGATGTCTTTATTAAATTGGTTGGCATGCCATAATTCAGATAGATGCTGTCAATGTTAACATGGTGGCATGATATAATTCAAATATATGATTTATATACTAAGCAAGTAAGCAGATGGCAATCGCATATATGATGTAAAAACTAAGCAATGCAAGACAACATATGCATGATATGAGTAATATAACCCTGCCAAGTTTGAGCATAGACCCCAAGGGGGAAATAGGACTGGTCATCTGTTTCTGAATCCTCCTCTGAGGAGCTATCTGTAACCAGCAAGATGTCTGCTTCAGCAGGTAGCATTGTCTGCTCTGAAGACCTTGTTTTCACTCCAGATACTTCCATCATCGCTTCAAATGGCTGATGCACAGGAAGAGTAGTTGAATATACAAACGTTGTCGACAAATGGAATACGTAATACAAAAAAAGGATAGCATGATATAATTCACATATATGATGATTGGCTAAACAGCATGGCATTGCATAATTCACATGTATAATGCCTTGCAACAAGATAGCATTGCATAATTCACATATATAATGTCTTGCAACAAGATGGCATTGCATAATTCACATATATGGTAATTAGACACTAAACAGGCGGCATTCACACAAAGCATGTCTAAACTAAGCAAATGACATAGCAATGCAAGACACCATACGCATGATATGAGCAACATAACCCTGCCAAGTTAGAGCATACACCTCGGGGGGGGGATAGGACTGGTCATCTATCTCTGAATCCTCCTATGAGGAGCTATCCATAACCAGTGAGATATGTGCTTCGTCAGATAGCATAGTCTGCTCTGAAGACCTTGTTTTCACTCCAGAATTTTCCATCACCGTGTCAAATGGCTGATGCACACAAAGAGTAATTGAATGTACTAATGTTGTTGACAAATGTAATATGTAATGAAAAAAAAGGATGGCATGATATAATTCACCTATAAGATGACTGGCTAAGAAGGATGGCATTGCAAAATTCACATATATGATGCCTGGCTAAACAAGATGGCGTTACATAATTCACATATACGATAAAGAAACTAAACAGATGGCATTCACATAAAGCATGTCTAAACTAAGCAGATGACATATTTGATGTATAAAGTAAGCAATGCAAGGCACCATATGCATGATATGACCAACATCAGCATGCCAAGTTAGAGCGAAGACCTTAGGGAGTAAATAGGAGTGGTCTTCTCATTCTGAATCCCCCTCGGAACAGTTATCTTCCTCTTGATTACAATCTGAAATGGGTGGAGGGGGGCTGCCTTTGCGCCTACCATGGAGCGACGTCTGCATGAAATTTTATTACCATGCAAGGCTCGTCTCTTTTGCTCTACATGTTCAGTTCCATTGTGTACAATAACTGACATGCATAGGAATAAAACATAGTGAGATTATGTAAGGAGTGCATGCAGAAATCCAGAGTGATGGTAGCAACCTGTGGATAGACCCAAAACCAATGATAGCAAGCAGATAATGGCTTTAGTTAAAAAATATAGATAATGGCTTCTTTACTGTTTGTTTCCCACCCAACATGAAACTCATAGTAGACACCAGAGATTAACCAGATAGTAGACATATACTATTGATTGCGGCCCCGATATGTACCCCATAACCATTTAAAAACTCAAGTTTGAGCATTAGTTTGGAGCTGACTTAGAGTCTAATCGGGGAACAGGACAATAAAGTAGCATGTAATATTAAGCGATGCATAACGTAAGCAGACACGAAAGAGTGCGACCTCTCTTGCGGACCCATGTAGTCCTCGAGGTCGTCTGCTTAGTTGATGATGGTAATGCAGTTGTCGTGGCTGCCGGCGGCGGGGAAGAAGATCTGAGGCAGCGAAAGATAGTCTGGAGGGAGGATCCCTGCTGTGGTGGACCCTTTTGTCGTTGGAGCAGCTGAGCTGGGTTGGACGACGGCGCAGCAGGAGTGGGACAAACCACACAAGGTTTTCTTTGACAACTATCTGTAAGAGAAGTAATTCTGTAAGGGCTTATTTGAATTGGAGGATTCTAAGGGATAGAAAATACACAGTAATAGGATAAGAATGCATGTGCAAAGAATTTAAAATCACAGGATTTGTGTCAATCCGGGTGTTTGGTTCACAGGAATTGGAAGGTCACAGGAATGCAAAGAAGCATGGTCAAATTAAGTCAAACCAGAAGAAAATGTACAGTTATAATGCTATTATGCTACTATCACTTAGTCTTGTTCTTCATGAATAGGAATTTGAAAAGGAGGGCCAAGTGGATATTAAAATTCCTACGGTTTTTCTTTGAAAGAGACACTAAAGGAACAAATCCTACAGTTTTCCTTTGCTCCATTCCTTTGAACCAAATGCATTAATAGTAGTACCATAGGAAACTTTCCAATTCCTATGTTTTCCCTTCACTTTTCCTTTCAACCACTGGCAATTCTAGTAGGCAGGCTTGAACAGGCAAAAGCCTACACTCCAAAAATATTTTTGTGCTACTTGTACTACTTTGGACCCAGGCCACTGCCCTACTAACTCAACTCCCAGGCCCATCTACACATGCACAGCTCAAACACGCAGAAATAAATAATGATGGCTTTCGAGAGAGTCTAGCTAAGTTGCCTGGTACCTCACTGCTTGTCATATAGTAGGAGAAACTAATCATATTTCATGTTACTACGTGTGCTCAGTGGACAATATATATAACATGTAGAGTAAAAAAGCGATGCAACAAGTGTACAACCTCTTTGGCGAAGCGATGTCGATCTCAGCATGATTGGGTTGGTCGGTGAGGATGCTCCGGCTGATTTGGCTGTCGGAGGAGGGGAAGAAGATCTTACACGTCTGGAGATGGAGCCGGGGGTACTGCTCCGCTGTGATGGAGGGTTTCGTTGTTGGAGCAGCTCCGGTGAGTTGTACGACGGCGAAGCTAAAGCAGGACAAGAGAGACAACGTTAACCTGAGTGGAATTCTAATAGCATCTATAATAGATGATGTAAAATACATAACCACAAAGTTCTACATGCAAAATACATCAGCCGCTCATCTCTGAACTTAACTGTCAAAACTGAATTGAACTGTCGAAACTGAATTTTACTATCGAAACTGAATTTTGCTGTCGAAACTGAATTTTACTGTCGAAATTGAACATACTAGTAGCAGAAAACCAGTAGCAGCAGCTGCAGCGCCCGGAGCAGCAGCGCGTGCGAGAGCCGGGGCAGCTAGTCGTGTAGCAGCATCTCGGGTAGCAGCTGCAGGGGCTCGAGCGAGAGCTGGATCTGCTGCTCGTGCAGCAGCAGCGCAAGCAAGAGCAAGAGCGAGAGCAGCAACACGAGCAAAAGCAAGAGCAGACCAGGCAGGGGACCGAGAGCAAGAGCAGAGCAGCAGTGCGAGCGAGAGCCAAAGTAGCAGCAACTCCTACTGATGTGGACGTCGCCGCCGAGGGAGCAACGCCATGGAGGAAGTGGCCGGCGACGCCGCCGTAGATGGAGCCGCGCCATGTCGGCTCGGGACCGAGCGCCGGCAGCACCGTGAGATCGAATCAAGAACAAAATGCAGCGATTAGTGTAGAACCTCTTTGGTGGCGCCAATTAGGGCTCAGCTTCATCCGAGGAATCGGTGATGATGATGCTCCTCCGGTGGCGCAGGTGAAGACGGCGGTGTGGGAATGGAGGTGGCGCGAAAGATGAGGGGGGCGTCGGGGCAGCTCGTTGGAGGTGGAGTACGGGGTGGCTGAACCGGCGGGATGACGAGATCGACGACGGATCCTCATCTGGTGTGGTGGATGAGGGACGTTGAGGTGTTGCTGTGGACGACGTCGTCGGGGAAGAGGCTCCGGCTAGGTGGGAGGATGGAGGAGGGTGTGGGGCTTCGCGGGTTTTCGCGGCCTCGGTGTACGAATGCGGGGGCGGGGGGGATGGGAGGGGGAACCATGGCTTAGGGACGCGCTTGTCCGAAATGTGGGGTAAGTTACGAAAGTAGCCCCACCGATTTGAACTAGGTGGTTCTTTCGGTTCAGGGGCATCACAGGAATTTCACGTGTCGGGATTTGACAGGAGGTGGGAGTTTTCGCGCGCGTCGTAATTTTGGGATAGCAAGGCGCGGGTTGAGATGGAGGGAATTTTAGGAGCACAAAGAGACAAAGAGATATCTTAAAATTTCGGGATAACAAGGCGCGGGTTGAAATTCCTGACAAGCTTAACATGTATACTATATCAAATCAATTCGCACTTCCCTCGACGAAAAAACCAAAAAGAAATCAATTCACACCAAACAAGAGAGTCTAGTCCCGTGTACTGTACCAAATCAATTCGCACTACAAATGCCATTCAAAACTTTGAATCCATGTTATGTTCAATTGAAATATTTCACTACGTGTATAATGCATGCAACCTGCTACTCAAATGAACATTTTAGTGCATTCCAAACGTATATACTACGCTTCAATATGAACTAAATTTGAATTCATTTCTCTATTTGAATAAGGGGGGGGGGGGGGGGGGGGGGGGGGGGGGGGGGGGGGGGGGGGGGGGGGGGGGGGGGGGGGGGGGGGGGGGGGGGGGGGGGGGGGGGGGGGGGGGGGGGGGGGGGGGGGGGGGGGGGGGGGGGGGGGGGGGGGGGGGGGGGGGGGGGGGGGGGGGGGGGGGGGGGGGGGGGGGGGGGGGGGGGGGGGGGGGGGGGGGGGGGGGGGGGGGGGGGGGGGGGGGGGGGGGGGGGGGGGGGGGGGGGGGGGGGGGGGGGGGGGGGGGGGGGGGGGGGGGGGGGGGGGGGGGGGGGGGGGGGGGGGGGGGGGGGGGGGGGGGGGGGGGGGGGGGGGGGGGGGGGGGGGGGGGGGGGGGGGGGGGGGGGGGGGGGGGGGGGGGGGGGGGGGGGGGGGGGGGGGGGGGGGGGGGGGGGGGGGGGGGGGGGGGGGGGGGGGGGGGGGGGGGGGGGGGGGGGGGGGGGGGGGGGGGGGGGGGGGGGGGGGGGGGGGGGGGGGGGGGGGGGGGGGGGGGGGGGGGGGGGGGGGGGGGGGGGGGGGGGGGGGGGGGGGGGGGGGGGGGGGGGGGGGGGGGGGGGGGGGGGGGGGGGGGGGGGGGGGGGGGGGGGGGGGGGGGGGGGGGGGGGGGGGGGGGGGGGGGGGGGGGGGGGGGGGGGGGGGGGGGGGGGGGGGGGGGGGGGGGGGGGGGGGGGGGGGGGGGGGGGGGGGGGGGGGGGGGGGGGGGGGGGGGGGGGGGGGGGGGGGGGGGGGGGGGGGGGGGGGGGGGGGGGGGGGGGGGGGGGGGGGGGGGGGGGGGGGGGGGGGGGGGGGGGGGGGGGGGGGGGGGGGGGGGGGGGGGGGGGGGGGGGGGGGGGGGGGGGGGGGGGGGGGGGGGGGGGGGGGGGGGGGGGGGGGGGGGGGGGGGGGGGGGGGGGGGGGGGGGGGGGGGGGGGGGGGGGGGGGGGGGGGGGGGGGGGGGGGGGGGGGGGGGGGGGGGGGGGGGGGGGGGGGGGGGGGGGGGGGGGGGGGGGGGGGGGGGGGGGGGGGGGGGGGGGGGGGGGGGGGGGGGGGGGGGGGGGGGGGGGGGGGGGGGGGGGGGGGGGGGGGGGGGGGGGGGGGGGGGGGGGGGGGGGGGGGGGGGGGGGGGGGGGGGGGGGGGGGGGGGGGGGGGGGGGGGGGGGGGGGGGGGGGGGGGGGGGGGGGGGGGGGGGGGGGGGGGGGGGGGGGGGGGGGGGGGGGGGGGGGGGGGGGGGGGGGGGGGGGGGGGGGGGGGGGGGGGGGGGGGGGGGGGGGGGGGGGGCTCTACCTCTCTCTCTCTCTCTCTCTCTCTCTCTCTCTGTGTGTGTGTGTGTCCCAACCTATTTCCCGTCCTTCACTTATGTATGGATGTCGACCGATCTCCCTCAAGACATGGCTAGGTCTCTCCTTCTCAACACATATACGAGTCGATCTACCTCTCTAGTTGGGGGGGGGGGGGGGGGGCCCCACACACACACCGATACATCGAGCGCTCTAGTCATGTCTCCCCGCCACACAGAAACTTGCCCTCTCCCCTCTAACGTTCCGGTAGGTTAGTCACCCTATATCTTTGACGTGCACACACAAAATTTCGATGGCTCTCTTTATCGATCTCGCACCCACACACTTGATCCTCTCTTCAACTCTATCGATATGTATGACCCCTCCCTCTCTTCTCGTGGATCGCCCCCTCTATATATGGTATAGATAGGCCTCTATTGCACACACATTGCATGTGTCACATTTTTGTTTGAGACATCATCGACACATATTCCCACAAATACATTCACGAAATCACCCCCCCATAACAAAAAACACTCACGAACGCACACGGCATCTCTCTAGATTTGTATCTCTCTCACACACACCCACGGAGGTGGGGGACGTGCACGAAGAGAAAAGGTGCATGCACGGCGCACGTACTCCCGTCTCTTTCCCAACCACACCCGCGCGGGTACACGGTGGAGCTCATTTCGGTACGAAAAGACAACCCACGTGGTAATTTGACACGTGTACTGGTTGTCCACTTGATGGAGGATCGTGTACCGTGGGTGAACAAACAAATTGCGACTTGACGCGTTATTTAAAAAAAGAGGCAAACCATGTGGGGCCTACCTTAGAGGCAAGGCTCTATACACTGGAGATGCTCTGTACTACTTTTGATGTGTCCCATCAACTCGCAGAATAAGGAGAAGCTTGCTTAGTACGCCCTATCCCCCGCCCACGGGCGCGGTGGCTCGCAGAGTCGCAGGACGAGGAGAAGCTTGCTTACTACGCCTACGCCCACTCCCTCGCCCACGCGCGCGGTGGCTCGCAGGACGAGGAGAAATTTTTACTACTTTTGATCGACACCCCTCCACAGTTCCACAGGATCGGAACCTGACTCTCCTGAACCACTTTGACTTCGAAGTTTCCTACGCTCTTGGCTTTATGTGTTATCACGAGCCACCCCTTGAGAGATGAACTACTCCCGGTACTCTGAACCCCTGTTCACACTTTGTTCAGGTACCGATCGGATGTCCATTCGCTTGAAACTTCCTAATGTACCTTCATACTTTGCTCTCGATGTTTTCCTAAGTTTCAACTCGAGAGATATCATCTACCACATTCTCTGAATTGTTCATCAGATAATTGACCCTACGAAGGTCTGATCTTTCGAAGTTACTCTTTACTTCCCTACTTAAATCTCGGGACGAGATTTCTTGTAGTGGAGGAGATTTGTAACATCCCCAGCATCCCACTACAGTGATCACTCTTTGATCATGCCAAGTCACCATGGTTAACTATGCTGGACCATCATTGCATCATATCTCATTTCCAAATTCTAATTCAAATTTAAATTCAAATTCAAGTGTATAATGAAGTTGCACCAAAGTTGCTGCAAAAAAGTTCATCATTTAGCCAAAATTCCATAACATTTAATTGTTAAGGAAAACAACATCACCTTTATGCAAAGATGAGCAGTAGCAATTAAATCAGTACCAATACAGCATTTTCAAATGCTATTCTATTTACGAAAAATTCAAATGGCTTCAAATAATTCTCAAACTTGTTGAGGCAGTGTATAAAAGTGCTCTGGAAATATCGGGCCTTGTTCCATAATTTTCCTGAGTCATTTGTATGACCAAACAATTATTTTCCCTCTCTGGTTATTGAATAAAAGAAAACAAAAGAAAAACAGTAAAAGGAAAAGGGCCAAGCTACTTACCTGGCGCCGGCCCAACCCAACTCACCTGCCCCACCTCGCTGTCGTCCTCTCCATGGCTGGGCGCGCTTGCACCGGCGAGCGTCCGACGCGTCGACGGCCACCGACGCAGGAAGGGATAAGGGCGACCCCAGGTCCCTTCCCCCTGGTCGCCTCGCTCACTCTCCCCCACTCCTCCTCGCTCCCCATCGCCTCCTCCCTCTTCTCCCTCTCGCTCTGGAGCGGGACCGAACGCCACCGTGGGCGCCGCCGCAGCCGCCGCGACCATGAGCTTCCCCGAGCATCGTGGAGTTGTCCGGGAGCTCCGCTCGCCTCTACCACGACGGCCTCTGCGAATCTTTCGAGCCGGGCGCCCCCGCAGAAACCAAATCGAGTTGATCCCCTCCGCCTCGGCAACCGTCAAACGCCGGCGACCTCGACCTCCCCCTGCGCTCCCGATCACTCAAGGGCCACCTTGTGCCGCTTGGTGAGCACTCTCCCTCTCCCCCGGCCTCTCTGGTTACTCGTTTGCGCGATAGAACGGCAGCGCCGCAGGGACCCGAACGCCGCCACCGCCATGACCGGCCAACTCGAGCTCCTCGTGCCCCTTTGCCCGAACCAGCTACTCCCGCGTGCCCCTGGATAACCGTAGCCCCTGCCTAGCCACCTCGCGCGCTCGAAATCACCCCGTAGCAGCGAACCCGATCAAGCCCGTAAGCCACCGCCGCGGCCCTTCGCCGTCCGGCCATCTCCGGCCACCCCCGCGCGTTCCGACGCTGTAGATGGACGCGGGGCACCCTCCTCGTTCGAACGCGAGCCGCGGCGCTCGATTTGGTGCCCCGTAGGTGATTCCCGAGCGTCTCCGACGAGACAGCCGCCACGGAGCGCTCGTCGGCGTCGTCGCCGGCGACACCACTGACGTGGCCGACCTGGGCCACCACCCAGGGTCACTGACCCGTAGGCCCGGGGGCCCCAACTGGCCCCGTTGACCAAGGTCAACGCGCGGATGTGGCAGTTACTGCCAATGACAGGCGGACCCCACCGCTTAAACATTTTTGTTAAAATAAATAAATTGCTAATTAAAATCTGATAAATAATTAGTTAATTAGTTAGTCTATGACAAGTGGGGCCTAGCTGTTGAATTAGTCCCTGTTAAAAATTAATTAGCCCTGTTTAGTCCTCTGTCTATGACAGGTGGGACCCACTGTCAGGTTTGACCTGAACAGTGGCAGTTAACCTGCTGACCTCATCATGACATCATCCTGACATAATAATTTCCTTTTCTGCCAATTTATTTAATTCCAGAAATTAGTTTAAAACTTCGAAAAATCATAGAAAATAAACCGTAGCTCAGATCGAAAAACTTAAAACAAGAAAGTTGCTTAGAACGACGAGACGAATCCGAATACGCTCTCCGTTTATCTGTCACATGCCTCTAACTACCTGAGCATGTAACCTCCTCCTCCGGTTCGTCTGACTGACAGACGTCCGGAACCGGGAAAACTTTCCCGGTAAATTCCCGCTTCGTCCGTTGCACCTAGCATAGCATTAGGGCACCCCCTGCACTGCGTACTACCGTGCCTTGCTATGTGATTGTTTTTGTTGCCATGTATTTATATTGTTTCTTCTCCCCCTTTCTTCCCGGTAGACTCCGAGACCGCCGACGATGCCCTGGTGTTTGACTACTTCATCGTCGGAGATTCCTTTTCCATTTGCCGAGCAAACAGGCAAGCACCCCCATTTTGAGCATTCCGATATCGCCCATTCTCTTCTCTCTCATGCTTGCATTAGAATTGCTGCTGCTACTGCTTTACCTATTCTGATGCATACCCTGTTTATTGTAACCTGCTTTGTTACCTGCTGCTTATCCTAAACTACTTAGTATAGGTTGGGTAGAGACCACATGAGACCCCACTTATCCCGACTGCCCCGCTGGAGTATCAGAAGACCCGATCAACGAGATCGAAGACCAGGACCCGGCACCGCACATCACTTCCCCTTAGTTGCCGACACTACTGGGTTACTATCGGGTACCGAGGGTGATACCACGTCAGCACTCCTGATGATAACCTTGTAGGTTAGTTCTTCAGTCGTGGTAAGCGAGGGTGAATCCTCCTACACCACCACCGATAACGACGACGTCGAGCAACACTTCAAGTGTGGACCTCGAGGGTGATTCCTCTTCCTTTCACCTTGACTGTACATCAGGTGGAACTCCGTCGAGGGTGATACCTCAGGGTTCCCTTGGTGTAGACACACTGTTACTTGGATGTTACAACATTGCACTGAGACATGTCACTAAAGACGGGTCGGCCCTGAGGGGTACCCGCGCGAGCATAATGCGACTGATGTGGACTCGGGTGTACCTGGAGGGTACCCAAGAGTTGAACACGAGGCGCGGCCGGGCATTCCTAGCCCTTGTCGCAAGTCCTCGAGACGGGGCGACGGGGTCACATCTTTCGTGAGTCTCTGCTTGTTACCGCGCGATCCTAAACCACTAAACGGTTAGGATATTTGATCCGAGGGGCCTCTGGCCCGATAGCACTAACCATCACGTGGGCATAGTATGGGCGTTCTGCGTCGTATACATGAGCCGAAGCTCTATTGACGTCAGCGAGGAGCGGCCCGTTTTGGACTGGACTGGGAACGCAACCGCGCTTGTATAAGGGGTTGCTAGGTCTGCTTCCAAAACGTCCTCGCAACGTGCAGGGTTCCCGGGGTGAAGGCCCAAGACCCCCGGGGGCATAGGATAGTCCGGCGTGCTGACCTCTCTTTAGAGCCTAGGTCGGGTTGCGGCGTGTTGCTTAGCCGAGGCCGGGCATGACCCAGTAAAGTGTGTCCGGCCGGAGTTAAGCGAGCGTGGTGGGTAAGTTGGTGCACCCCTGCAGGGAAGAAACTTCTACCGATAGCCTGTCCTACGGTAACGGACACTCGGAGTTGTATCCCAATCGGTACAACTAGAACTTGAGATGAGAACTAGATAGTACGGCTCTGGGATTGCTTTCTCGCAGGGAGTCGAGAAAGGATCTCAGGTCGAGGTTGACGACACTGCTATAACTTACATTATGTTATTCTGCTCTCTTCTTATGCTGCAAGACTGATGAAGAAGCTGAAGATGCTAGTCTTCGATAGGACTAGGCTTTCCCCCTCTATTCTGGCATTTCTGCAGCCCAGTCCACATATACAGCCTTCCCTTTGAAATGTTGCATATGTAGTGTAGATCCTTGCTTGCTGAGTACTTCGGATAAGTACTCATGTTTGCTTTATTTTCTTTTCCTCCATATCCATTTGATGCCACCAGACGACGGAGCCCCTGAGCCAGATACCCCAACCCAACTCACCTGCCCCACCTCGCTGTCGTCCTCTCCATGGCTGGGCGCGCTCGCACCGGCGAGCGTCCGACATGTCGACGGCCACCGACGCAGGAAGGGATAAGGGCGACCCCAGGTCCCTTCCCC
>JAAAWM010010683.1:0-47814 GCA_036873465.1 Thinopyrum obtusiflorum
TTGAAGATGAAATAAATAAATCAAATGATCCTCTTTTCAAAATTTGAGAAAACTCTCAAATATGAAAATAACGAAATCTCCAACTCTCTCCGAGGGTCCTTGAGTTGCGTGAAATTTCTAGGATCAACCAAAATGCAAGAAAAATATGCTATGCATGATGATCTAATGTATAACATTCCAAATTGAAAATTTGGGATGTTACAAACCTACCCCCCTTAAGATGAATCTCGCCCTCGAGATTCGGGTTGGCTAGAAAATAGGTGAGGGTGGTCCTTGAGCAAATCTTCTTCTCTCTCCCAGGTGGCTTCATCCTCTGAGTGATGGTTCCATTGAACTTTGCAAAACTTGATAACCTTGATGCGAGTAACTCTGCTGGCATAATCGAGAATCTTGACTTGCTTCTCCTCGTATGTTAAGTCATCCTTCAACTGAATCGCTTCGAGTGGCACGGTATCTCTTAGCGGTACCTCTGCCATCTCGGCGTGACATTTCTTCAGCTGAGAAACATGGAATACATCATGAACTCCTGACAGTCCCTCTGGTAATTCCAATTTATAAGCGACTTCTCCCATGCGTTGCAAAATCTTATATGGTCCAACGAAACGCGGTGCTAACTTCCCCTTAACTCCAAAGCGCTTAACTTCTCGAAGTGGGGATACTCGAAGATAAACTCTGTCTCCGGTTTCGTAAACTGTCTCCTTGCATTTAGAACCTGTGTAGCTCTTCTGCCTGGACTGGGCGGGGGGGGGGGGTACCTTGAGCCTATCGCGAATCAACTTAACTTTCTGTTCAGACTCCTTAATCAAATCTGGTCCAAACAACTGACGGTCTCCAACTTCGTCCCATGACAACGGTGTCCTGCACCTCCTTCCGTATAAAGCTTCAAAAGGTGCCGGGGGGGGGGGGGGGGGGGGGGGGGGGGGGGGGGGGGGGGGGGGGGGGGGGGGGGGGGGGGGGGGGGGGGGGGGGGGGGGGGGGGGGGGGGGGGGGGGGGGGGGGGGGGGGGGGGGGGGGGGGGGGGGGGGGGGGGGGGGGGGGGGGGGGGGGGGGGGGGGGGGGGGGGGGGGGGGGGGGGGGGGGGGGGGGGGGGGGGGGGGGGGGGGGGGGGGGGGGGGGGGGGGGGGGGGGGGGGGGGGGGGGGGGGGGGGGGGGGGGGGGGGGGGGGGGGGGGGGGGGGGGGGGGGGGGGGGGGGGGGGGGGGGGGGGGGGGGGGGGGGGGGGGGGGGGGGGGGGGGGGGGGGGGGGGGGGGGGGGGGGGGGGGGGGGGGGGGGGGGGGGGGGGGGGGGGGGGGGGGGGGGGGGGGGGGGGGGGGGGGGGGGGGGGGGGGGGGGGGGGGGGGGGGGGGGGGGGGGCTGACGATGTCCTGGACTAGGGGGTACCAACCTAGTTGGCCCATTGTCCTTGGGCCAAGCCTATGGGCCCTCATTCTCATAAGGAATGACTCCGGAAGCCTCACACCTTGACATGATCATGACAGCTTCTATTGAAGACTTGACGTGTACTCCAAGAACATCTTCGGTCGTCCCCAAGTGCATCCCTAGATCTGCAACCAACTATGTAACCCTAGGTGCCCCTCTGGCGTGTATATAAGCCAAGGAGTTTAGCCTGTAGAAGGGATCCGATCATAATCACATCCTTCTAGCCTTAGGGTTAGAATACAACTTACGATCTCGAGGTAGATCAAGATTGTACTTGATACATAACCATCAATACAATCAAAGCAGGATGTAGGGTATTACCTCTTCGAGAGGGCCCGAACCTGGGTAAGTACTGTCTACTTCGTCCCTTGTTAATCATTCATCCGAGATCCACATCTCAAGACTCCCTACCATGAGGTCTGCCAATTTTACACCGACAGGCACTGTCTCGACCCACAGGCAAGAGGACGAAGAAGGAGAACGGGTTGAACCAGTATGGCGGACCCCAACTAGAGACGAGACATAGGAGAGAGATAAAACGGTGGCTCCCACATGGCATGGACACACCTATCGGATTAAGTGGAGGCGGATAGAAGCAAAAGGCATGTTTGTTGGGGAAAGCACACTATGAAGTTTACGCCATCGATGTCGTCGGCCTCGCAGTAGATGGGCCAACCAAGTGGAGCAGTGGAGGCAGCATCCAGTTTTGTCCCAGTTCAGCCTAGGTCACCCGTTTTATTCTTTTTGGTGGAAAAATAGTCAGGGGCCTCCTAGTAAATATTTCTTTCACAGATAGATCCATGTACTTTACACCCTCGGAACTTTTTCACCATAACTCCATTTCCAACAATTCCAATGCTCGCGTTCACCACTCGTCGAGCACTTTCTATTGAGCTCACTTTCACTAACATTGCACACACTAAAAGGACCATTTCACCCTTGGTCCATTTTAGGCCGTTTCGGGGCACCGAAATCCTTCATCGTGCTACCGGGATTCATCGGGACTCCTCCCTATGAACCCAAGTGTCTAGGCAAGTCATTTTATTTGATGTAGACCCTAAGTTTTCACTCATTATTATTCTTGCATGTTATTTGGCTTTTTGTGTTAGTTTATGCCGGTATGTCTCTCGGTTGGTTTACTTACCGTAGTTTACTTTAGTTGTACTATAGATAGTTAGTCGTATCCGACTAGTTTACCGAAATGAGTTTCATATACTACACGCTAAAAATTATTATGTGTTTGCTTGTTTCTCTTTTAGAGTGCTGACATAATTTTGGAGAAGAGTACCCCATTATACAATGGTAATGGAAGGGATGTTGATAAGGTTCAAGATAGTGAGACAACCCATGCTCTTCGATCTATCTATCTTCTATGGCCAAGTTCAATGTGTTTTTCTTCAAAGGAATTGGTGCTTCGTAGTGGGTTCAATTTTGAGATACTCTAACCTAGTGAAAATAAGGGCCAAGACACGTATTGTATTGTTGCCACTAAAGGTAAAATGATGAGGTTTTTAATATTGATTGACTTCTTCCTGTCTACACTATGTCATCTTTTTTATTGTGATACTCTATTTTTGCAAACTTAATACCTTGAGATGCATGTTGGATAGCAGTTTTGGGGTGGAGTATTAGTAGCAGATGTACTTGGATTAATGGTCTACTTATCACGGACGTAATTAATATATGAGATTATACCACGAATGATCAGTCATAAATATTGCAATTCGTTGATTGCCCAACTATAATTTATTTACCATAGCATTCCCCTGTTTTCTACAAGATGTCACTAGTTAACCTATGCCTCTTGGGTCTATTTTCCATTACTGAATTCTTCTACACAATTGCTAGATACTATTTGTCGTTTTCACCTTGCTACTATCTATCTCAATTACTTCTGTTTTTATCTTGTAACTAGCAAGACAAGGGGCTTGGCAACCCTCTTGTCGTGTAGGGAACAAACTTTTTTCTACCGTGTGTGTGTAGGTTCTATTGACTTGGCTAGCTTGGAAGCTCCTACTGGATTGATAATCTTGGTTCTCTAACTGAGGGAAATATTTGTTGCTTGTTGCTTCACTCTTCTCTTGGGGAATCCCAACAACTACTCTTCTCTTGGGGAATCCCAACAACTCCTGTGGGAGTAAGCAACAACAAAGTTGATGGAGACGATAGTCGCGATGATGGTTCCCACGGCAGCACTCCTGTGCCACCGGGAGATAGGGGGGATGAGCTCCCCTACTTCTTCATCCATGACTCCTGGAGGGGCGAGAGCCCCTTCGGGATTGAATCTCTCTTCTCTCCGCTTCTCCGTTCTTCAGTATAATTTCTGAGGCCAATCATTGTTTTAATAACCAGAGATCTGTAATTCCGATCGGGCTGATTTTTTAACACATTTTTTCTTTCCATAAATTAGTTTTTTTCTGCGGCGAAAGAAGGCCCCCAACCGACTTAAGGAGTGGCCACGCGGGCACCCCATGCAGGTTGGGGGTGGTCATGCCACCTGCCCTTGTGGCTTCCCTGGCCTCCATCTTCTAGCTCAGAGTGTCTTCAATTCCAAAAAATCCCACAAAAAATTTCTGCAATCTGCATTTTCTACACGGTCTGCATGTTCTACGATCAAGCTGTCAAGATCATGCACCACCTTCTTCTCCATTGCATGTTCTCCAGGCAGGTCTGGTCCGACATCCTTTCCTGGTACAAAATCCCTGCTACTTTGCCCTCCAACAACGATGATTTTCTTTAGTGGTGGGCATCCATGACAGCTGCTACTTCTGCTGGCATGCGGAAGGGTGTGCTTCTATTATTCTGCTGACGGCGTGGCTCATTTGGAGGCATCGAAACATTTGCATATTTGACAACATGCAGCTCTCCAACTCACTGCTCATGAAAGCCATCAAGGATCGATGGCGGCTCTCTCCTCTCCTCTCCCACCTCTCCTCTCCCACCTGCTCTCCACCACCAACCATGGATCTCAGTAGCTGCCCTCAACATGGAAGGATTATTGCACTGGGATTTTGCTCCTGGCCTTGCTTTGGCCGATCAGGTGAGAAGGAAGTTCGGATCAACAGTCCATTTTTCTCCCTCTCGAGACACCAAGGAGTTCTTTTTGGTTGTTTCATTCTCTTCGGCCTCCTTCCCCCTCACGGTGGATTCTGTTGGAATTGCTTTGCAATGTTGCATTGGAGGCATTTGTTCTGGTTTTAGAGTGACTCCCATCTCTGCAAGATCTTTCCGGTTTTCTGTTGCCAACAACAAGGTGGGGCATTTCATATATGGGCTCAAGGATCGCATTTGGCCTGACTTTGTATGCCATTTCCACTTGTTTAATGGTTGTTTCTCCAAAGCCCTTCCTGTTGATTCTCATTGGCATGCAGATAGGGGGGGGGGGGGGGGGGGGGGGGGGGGGGGGGGGGGGGGGGGGGGGGGGGGGGGGGGGGGGGGGGGGGGGGGGGGGGGGGGGGGGGGGGGGGGGGGGGGGGGGGGGGGGGGGGGGGGGGGGGGGGGGGGGGGGGGGGGGGGGGGGGGGGGGGGGGGGGGGGGGGGGGGGGGGGGGGGGGGGGGGGGGGGGGGGGGGGGGGGGGGGGGGGGGGGGGGGGGGGGGGGGGGGGGGGGGGGGGGGGGGGGGGGGGGGGGGGGGGGGGGGGGGGGGGGGGGGGGGGGGGGGGGGGGGGGGGGGGGGGGGGGGGGGGGGGGGGGGGGGGGGGGGGGGGGGGGGGGGGGGGGGGGGGGGGGGGGGGGGGGGGGGGGGGGGGGGGGGGGGGGGGGGGGGGGGGGGGGGGGGGGGGGGGGGGGGGGGGGGGGGGGGGGGGGGGGGGGGGGGGGGGGGGGGGGGGGGGGGGGGGGGGGGGGGGGGGGGGGGGGGGGGGGGGGGGGGGGGGGGGGGGGGGGGGGGGGGGGGGGGGGGGGGGGGGGGGGGGGGGGGGGGGGGGGGGGGGGGGGGGGGGGGGGGGGGGGGGGGGGGGGGGGGGGGGGGGGGGGGGGGGGGGGGGGGGGGGGGGGGGGGGGGGGGGGGGGGGGGGGGGGGGGGGGGGGGGGGGGGGGGGGGGGGGGGGGGGGGGGGGGGGGGGGGGGGGGGGGGGGGGGGGGGGGGGGGGGGGGGGGGGGGGGAATCATTTGACACATGTGAAGCTTGCTTGATGGGAAAAATGACCAAGATGCCATTCACGGATCATCCTGAATGGGCGAGTGAATTATTGGAAATAATACATAGTGGTGTATGTGGTCCAATGAGCACAATCGCACGGGGTGGGTATTTTTACTTCGTGACTTTTACTGATGATTTAAGTCGGTATGGCTATATCTACTTAATGAAGCATAAGTCAGAAACCTTTGAAAAGTTCAAAGAATTTTAGAATGAGGTAGAAAATCATCGTAACAAAAGGATTAAGTTTCTGTGGTCTAATCGCAGGGGCGAATATCTTAGTCATGAGTTTGGCCAACATCTGAGTGACCGTGGAATCGTTTCACAGTTTACGCCTCCCGAAACTCCACAGCGAAATGGAGTGTCGGAAAGACGTAACCAAGCCCTGTTAGACATGGTAAGGTCAATGATGTCTCTTACAGATCTGCCGATATCTTTTTGGGATCATGCACTGGAAACTGCCGCGCACACACTAAACAAAGCACCGTCTAAGTCTGTTAAGACGACGCCATATGAGATATGGCACGGGAAGAAACCCGACCTGTCGTTTCTCAAAATTTGGGGTTGTGAGGCATACGTAAAGCATTTACAGCCAAGCAAACTTGATCCCAGATCAGACAAATGTTACTTTGTAGGTTATCCCAAGGAGACAGTTGGGTATTCTTTCTACCACACCTCCGAGAACAAAGTGTTTGTTGCAAAACATGGAGTCTTTCTTGAGAAAGAGTTTCTCACTAAAGAAATGAGTGGGAGGACAGTACAACTTAATGAGATTAGTGAATCTTCGGCAACCGTTGATATGGCTAAGGAACGGGAAGAAATTCCGCTAATTATCCCAACAACTGAGCCGGAAGTTGTCGCATGTGATGCGGAAACTTCAGACAATGTTGTAACTGAACCGCGCAGATCAGGTAGGACTATCCAGCCACCTGAGTGGTTTCATAATGAAATCTTCATTCTTGAAGACGATGAACCTGCGCACTACAAGGAAGCGATGGCGGGGCCCAGCTCAAGGGAATGGCACAAGGCCATGAAATCCGAGATGGAATCCATGCACGAAAACCAAGTTTGGAACTTGGAAGAACTTCCAGAAGGCGTAAAGCCCATTGGTTGTAAATGGATTTTCAAAAGAAAGACGGACGCGGATGGCAACATTACTATCCACAAAGCTAGACTTGTCGCGAAAGGGTTCACGCAAGTTTCAGGAGTGGACTACGACGAGACTTTCTCGCCCGTAGCTATGCTTAGGTCTGTTCGGATATTACTAGCAATTGCTACTTATTTTGATTATGAAATATGGCAGATGGATGTGGGGGGGGGGGGGGGAACTTGTTTTTGCAGGGCATGTTGTGATGTGGTATGGCCAAAACGTGATGAGATATATGTTGATATATGAGATGATCATGTTTTGTCATAGGTTCACGACTTGCCATTCGTTTTGATGAAGTGGTCCAAGAGTTTGGCTTCATCAGGAATGACGAAGAATCTTGTGTTTACAAGAAGTTTAGTGGGAGCGCAAAAGCATTTCTAATCTTGTATGTGGATGATATATTGTTGGTTGGAAATGACGTGAATTTTCTTAGCGAAATAAAAGACTTATTGAAGAAGAGTTTTTCAATGAAAGACTTAGGCGAAGTGGCATATGTATTGGGCATCAGAATCTATAGAGATAGTGTTGGAAATATGCCCTAGAGGCAATAATAAAATGGTTATTATCATATTTCCTTGTTCATTATAAAGGTTTATTATTCATGCTAGAATTGTATTGACCGGAAACTTAAATACATGTGTGGATACATAAACAACACCGTGTCCCTAGTGAGCCTCTACTAGACTAGCTCGTTGATCAAAGATGGTCAAGGTTTCCTAACAATAGACAGGAGTTGTCATTTGATAATGGGATCACATCATTAGGAGAATGATGTGATGGACAAGACCTAACTGTAAGCTTAGCATCAGATCGTTTAGTTTATTTGCTACAGCTTTCTTCGTGTCAAGTATCTGTTCCTTAGACCATGAGATCGTGCAACTCCCTGACACCGGAGGAATACTTAGTGTGTATCCAAATGTCACTTCATAACTGGGTCATCATAAAGGTGCTCTACAGGTATCTCCGAAGGTGTTTGTTGGGTTGGCACGGATCAAGATTGGGATTTGTCACTCCGTATGACGGAGAGATATCTCTGGGCCCTCTCGGTAATACAACATCATAAAGAGCTTGCAAGCAATGTGCCTAATGAGTTAGTCATGGGATCTTGTATTACGGAACAAGTAAAGAGACTTGCCGGTAACGAGATTGAACTAGGTATGGAGATACCGATGATCGAATCTCGGGCAAGTAACATATCGCCGGACAAAGGGAATTGCATACGGGATTAACCGAATCCTCGGCATCGTGGTTCAACCGATAAAAGATCTTCGTGGAATATGTAGGAACCAATATGGGCATCCAGGTTCGGCTATTGGTTATTGGCCGGAGAGGTGTCTCGGTCATGTCTACATGATTCTCGAACCCGTAGGGTCGCACGTTTAACGTTCGATGACGCTAGAGTAGTATTGGGATATTTGATGTTGGTAACCGAATATTGTTTGGAGTCCCGGATGAGATCCCGGACATCACGAGGAGCTCTGGAATGGTCCGGAGGTAAAGATTTATATGTGGGAAGTCCCGTTTTGGTCGCCGGAAAGGTTTCGGGCATTATCGGCAGTGTACCGGGAGTGCCGAAAGGGGTCCGGGGGTCCACCGGGGGGGGTCCACCTGCCCTAGGGGGCCACATGGGCTATAGGGGGTGCGTCTAGGCCTACATGGGCCAAGGACACCAGCCCCAATAGGCCCATGCACCAAGAGGGAGAGAGAGGGAAGAGTCCTAAGGGTGGAAGCTCCCCCCAGGTGCCTTGGGGAGGGAGGAGTCCTCCCTAGGCCTGGCCGCACCCCTCCCTTGAAGGAGGGGTCAAGGGCTGCGCCCCCTCCCCCCTTGCCTCCTATATATAGTGGGGGAAAGGAGGGCAACAACACCTCAAGCCTTGGGGCCTCCCTCCCTCTCCCCGGTTCCGTTTTCTCCTCAGATTGCGTCTCCGGTAGTGCTTGGCGAAGCCCTGCCGGGACAGCACCACCACCATCTCCACCACGCCATCGTGCTGGTTGAGATCCCATCTACTTCTCCTCCCTCACGTGCTAGATCAAGAAGGAGGATACGTCATTGAGCCGCACGTGTTCTAAACTCAGAGGTGCCGTCCGTTCGGCACTAGATCGGTTGGATCGTGATCGGATCGCGAAGAGTACGACTACATCAACCGCGTTATATACGCTTCCGTTTACGGTCTACAAGGGTATGTAGACACACTCCCCTCTCGTAGCTATGCATCTCCTAGATTGGATCTTGGGTGTTTCGTAGGAATTTTTTTGATTTTCATGCTTCGTTCCCCATCAGTGGCATCATGAGCTAGGTCTATGCGTAGATATATATGCACGAGTAGAACACAAAAGTTGTGGGCGTTGATGCTCAAATTGTATACCTCTCTTGCCTTATTTGGATTCTGCGGTATTGTGGGATGAAGCGGCTTGGACCAACTTTACATGTCCTCGCACATGAGACCGGTTCCACCGACTGACATGCAACTTGTTTTGCATAAGGTGGCTGGCGGGTGTCTGTCTCTCCTACTTTAGTTGAATCTAATTTGACAAAGGCGGTCCTTGTAGAAGGTTAAAAGGCAACTTGATTATCACCGTTGTGGCTTTGCGTAGGTAAGAATGTTCTTGCTAGTTGCCCATAGCAGCCACGTAAAATTTGCAACAACAAAGTAGAGGACGTCTAACTTGTTTTTGCAGGGCATGTTGTGATGTGGTATGGCCAAAACGTGATGAGATATATGTTGATATATGAGATGATCATGTTTTGTCATAGGTTCACGACTTGCATGTCGATGAGTACGGCAATTGGCAGGAGCCATAGGGTTGTCTTTAATTTATTGTGTGACCTGCGAGTCAACTGTTTAACACCATGTAATTGCTTTACTTTATTTCTATGTGTTAGCAATAGTTGTAGAAGCAATAGTTGGCGAGACGACCACGTGATGACACGATGATGGAGACCATGATGATGGAGATCATGGTGTCATGCCAGTGATGATGGAGATCATGCCGGTGCTTTGGAGATGGAGATCAAAGGCACGAGATGATAATGGCCATATCATGTCACATATATTGATTGCATGTGATGTTTATCTTTTTATGCATCTTATTTTGCTTAGGACGACAGTAGCATTATAAGATGATCCCTTCACTTAATTTCAAGAAATTGTGTTCTCCCTAAGTATGCACCGTTGTGAAAGTTTGTCGTTTCGATGCACCTCGTGATGATCGGGTGTGATAGACTCTATGTTCGCATACAACGGGTGTAAGCCAGTTTTACACATGCAGAATACTTGGGTTAAACTTGACAAGCCTAGCATGTACAGACATGGCCTCGGAATACAGGAGACCGAAAGGTCGAACATGAGTCATATAGTAGATATGATCAACATGGAGATGTTCACCATTGAAGACTACCCCATCTCACGTGATGATCAGACATGGGTTAGTTGATTTGGATCATGTTTTACTTAGACAACTTGAGGGGGGGGGGGGGGGGGGGGGGGGGGGGGGGGGGGGGGGGGGGGGGGGGGGGGGGGGGGGGGGGGGGGGGGGGGGGGGGGGGGGGGGGGGGGGGGGGGGGGGGGGGGGGGGGGGGGGGGGGGGGGGGGGGGGGGGGGGGGGGGGGGGGGGGGGGGGGGGGGGGGGGGGGGGGGGGGGGGGGGGGGGGGGGGGGGGGGGGGGGGGGGGGGGGGGGGGGGGGGGGGGGGGGGGGGGGGGGGGGGGGGGGGGGGGGGGGGGGGGGGGGGGGGGGGGGGGGGGGGGGGGGGGGGGGGGGGGGGGGGGGGGGGGGGGGGGGGGGGGGGGGGGGGGGGGGGGGGGGGGGGGGGGGGGGGGGGGGGGGGGGGGGGGGGGGGGGGGGGGGGGGGGGGGGGGGGGGGGGGGGGGGGGGGGGGGGGGGGGGGGGGGGGGGGGGGGGGGGGGGGGGGGGGGGGGGGGGGGGGGGGGGGGGGGGGGGGGGGGGGGGGGGGGGGGGGGGGGGGGGGGGGGGGGGGGGGGGGGGGGGGGGGGGGGGGGGGGGGGGGGGGGGGGGGGGGGGGGGGGGGGGGGGGGGGGGGGGGGGGGGGGGGGGGGGGGGGGGGGGGGGGGGGGGGGGGGGGGGGGGGGGGGGGGGGGGGGGGGGGGGGGGGGGGGGGGGGGGGGGGGGGGGGGGGGGGGGGGGGGGGGGGGGGGGGGGGGGGGGGGGGGGGGGGGGGGGGGGGGGGGGGGGGGGGGGGGGGGGGGGGGGGGGGGGGGGGGGGGGGGGGGGGGGGGGGGGGGGGGGGGGGGGGGGGGGGGGGGGGGGGGGGGGGGGGGGGGGGGGGGGGGGGGGGGGGGGGGGGGGAAACTCCATGATGATGGACTTTTGGAATCTCTTGATTATGAATCATTTGAGACATGTGAACCATGCCTTATATGGGCAAGATGACTAAAACTCCATTCTCCGGAACAATGGAGCGAGCTAGTGACTTATTGGAAATAATATATACCGATGTATGCGGTCCGATGAGTGTTGAAGCACGCGGTGGATATCGTTATTTTCTTACCTTCACAGATGATTTGAGTAGATATGGGTATATTTATTTAATGAAACACAAGTCTGAAACATTTGAAAAGTTCAAGGAATTTCAGAGTGAAGTGGAAAATCATCGTAACAAGAAAATAAAGTTTCTATGATCTGAACATGGAGGTGAATATTTGAGTTACGAGTTTGGTATGCATTTAAGACAATGTGGAATTGTTTCACAACTCACGCCACCTGGAACACCACAGCGTAATGGTGTGTCCGAACGTCGTAATCGTACTCTATTGGATATGGTGCGTTCTATGATGTCTCTTCCCGATTTGCCACTATCATTTTGGGGTTATGCATTAGAGACAGCCGCATTCACTTTAAATAGGGCACCGTCTAAATCCGTTGAGATGACACCGTATGAATTATGGTTTGGCAAGAAACCTAAGCTGTCGTTTCTTAAAGTTTGGGGATGCGACGCTTATGTCAAAAGGCTTCAGCCTGATAAGCTTGAAACCAAAGCGGAGAAGTGAGTCTTCATAGGATACCCTAAAGAGTCCATTGGGTATACCTTCTACCACAGATCCGAAGGCAAGATTTTTTGTTGCCAAGAATGGGTCCTTTCTAGAAAAGGAGTTTCTCTCAAAAGAAGTGAGTGGGAGGAAAGTAGAACTTGATGAGGTAATTGTACCCTCTCTCGAATTGGAAAATAGCACATCACAGAAAGCAGTTCCTATGATGCCTACACCAATCGAAGAGGAAGCTAATGATGATGATCATGAAACTCCGGATCAAGTTACTACTGAACTTCGTAGGTCGACCAGGGTACGTTCCGCACCAGAGTGGTACGGTAATCCAGTCCTGGAAGTCATGTTGTTAGACAACGGTGAACCTACAAACTATGAAGAAGCTATGATGAGCCCGGATTCCAACAAATGGCTTGAGGCCACGAAATCCGAGATAGGATCCATGTATGAGAACAAAGTATGGACTTTGGTGGACTTGCCTGATGATCGGCAAGCCATTGAGAATAAATGGATCTTTAAGAAGAAGATAGAAGCTGATGGTAATGTTACCGTCTATAAAGCTCGACTTGTCGCAAAGGGTTTCCAACAAGTTCAAGGGGTTGACTATGATGAGACTTTCTCATCCGTAGTGATGCTTAAGTCTGTTAGAATTATGTTAGCAATTGCCGCATTTTATGATTATGAGATCTGGCAGATGGACGTCAAAATGGCATTCCTTAATGGGTTTCTTAAGGAAGAATTGTATATGATGCAACCAGAAGGTTTTGTCAATCCTAAGGATGCTAACAAAGTATGCAAGCTCCAGCGATCCATCTATGGACTGGTGCAAGCATCTCGGAGTTGGAATATTCGCTTTGATGAGGTGATCAAAGCTTTTGGTTTTATAGAAACTTACGGAGAAGCTTGTATTTACAAAAAAGTGAGTCGGAGCTCTGTAGCATTTCTAATATTATATGTGGATGACATATTGTTGATTGGAAATGATATAGTATTTTTGGAAAGCATAAAAGGATATTTGAACAAGAGTTTTTTGATGAAAGACCTCGGTGAAGCTGCTTACATATTGGGCATCAAGATCTATAGAGATAGATCGAGACGCCTGATAGGACTTTCACAAAGCACATACCTTGACAAGATTTTGAAGAAGTTCAAAATGGACTAGTCAAAGAAGGGGTTCTTGCCTGTGTTGCAAGGTGTGAAGTTGAGTAAGACTCAAAGCCCGACCACGGCAGAAGAAAGAGAAAGGATGAAAGTCATCCCCTATGCCTCAGCCATAGGCTCTATAATGTATGCCATGCTGTGTACCTGACCTGATGTGTGCCTTGCCATAAGTCTGGCAGGGAGGTACCAAAGTGATCCAGGTGTAGATCACTGGACAGCGGTCAAGAATATCCTGAAGTACCTGAAAAGGACTAAGGACATGTTTCTCGTTTATGGAGGTGACGAAGAGCTCATCGTAAAGGGTTACGTCGATGCTAGCTTTGACACAGATCAGGATGACTCTAAGTCTCAAACCGGATACGTATTTATATTAAATGGTGGAGCGGTCAGTTGATGCGGTTCCAAGCAGAGCGTCGTGGCGGGATCTACATGTGAAGCGGAGTATATAGCTACTTCAGAAGCAGCACAAGAAGGAGTCTGGATGAAAGAGTTCATATCCGATCTGGGTGTAATACCTAGTGCATCGGATCCAATGACTATCTTTTATGACAACACTGGAGCTATTGCCGTTGCCAAGGAGCCTAGGTTTCACAAGAGAACCAAGCACATCAAGCGCCGCTTCAACTCCATTCGTAATTATGTTAAGGATGGAGACATAGAACTTTGCAAAGTACATACAGATCTGATGTGGCAGACCCGTTAACTAAACCTCTTCCACGGGCAAAACATGATCAGCACCAAGACTCCATGGGTGTTAGATTCATAACTATGTAAACTAGATTATTGACTCTAGTGCAAGTGGGAGACTGTTGGAAATATGCCCTAGAGGCAATAATAAAATGGTTATTATCATATTTCCTTGTTCATGATAAAGGTTTATTATTCATGCTAGAATTGTATTGACCGAAAACTTAAATACATGTGTGGATACATAAACAACACCGTGTCCCTAGTGAGCCTCTACTAGACTAGCTCGTTGATCAAAGATGGTTAAGGTTTCCTAACCATAGACATGAGTTGTCATTTGATAACGAGATCACATCATTAGGAGAATGATGTGATGGACAAGACCCAACCGTAAGCTTAGCATCAGATCGTTTAGTTTATTTGCTACAGCTTTCTTCATGTCAAGTATCTGTTCCTTAGACCATGAGATCATGCAACTCCTTGACACCAGAGGAATACTTAGTGTGTATCCAAACATCACTTCATAACTGGGTGATTATAAAGGTGCTCTACAGGTATCTCTGAAGGTGTTTGTTGGGTTGGCACGGATCGAGATTGGGATTTGTCACTCCGTATGACGGAGAGATATCACTGGGCCCTCTCAGTAATACAACATCATAAAGAGCTTGCAAGCAATGTGCCTAATGAGTTAGTCATGGGATCTTGTATTACGGAACGAGTAAAGAGACTTGTCGGTAACGAGATTGAACTAGGTATGGAGATACCGACGATCAAATCTCGGGCAAGTAACATATCGCCGGATAAAGGGAATTGCATACGGGATTAACTGAATCCTCGACATCGTGGTTCAACCGATAAAAGATCTTCGTGGAATATGTAGGAACCAATATGGGCATCCAGGTTTGGCTATTGGTTATTGGCCGGAGAGGTGTCTCGGTCATATCTACATGATTCTCGAACCCGTAGGGTCACACGCTTAACGTTCGATGACGCTAGAGTAGTATTGGGATATTTGTTGTTGGTAACCGAATATTGTTCAGAGTCCTAGTTGAGATCCTGGACGTCATGAGGAGGTCCGGAATGGTCCGGAGGTAAAGATTTATATATGGGAAGTCCCGTTTTGGTCGCCGGAAAGGTTTCAGGCATTATCGGCAGTGTACCGAGAGTGCCGAAAGGGGTCCGAGGGTCCACCAGAGGGGTCCACCTACCCCGGGGGGCCACATGGGCTATAGGGGGTGCGCCTTGGCCTACATGGGCCAAGGACACCAGCCCCAATAGGCCCATGCGCCAAGAGGGAGAGAGAGGGAAGAGTCCTAAGGGTGGAAGGCTCCCCCTAGGTGCCTTGGGGAGGGAGGAGTCCTCCCTAGGCCTGGCCGCACCCCTCCCTTGAAGGAGGGGTCAAGGGCTGCGCCCCCTCCCCCTTGCCTCCTATATAGAGAGGGGGAAAGGAGGGCAATGGCACCTCAAGCCTTGGCGCCTCCCTCCCTCTCCCCTGGTTCCGTTTTCTCCTCAGATCGCGTCTCCGGTAGTGCTTGGCGAAGCCCTGCCGGGACAGCACCACCACCATCTCCACCACGCCGTCGTGCTGGTTGAGATCCCATCTACTTCTCCTCCCTCGCTTGCTAGATCAAGAAGGAGGAGATGTCATCGAGCCGCACGTGTGCTAAACTCAGAGGTGCCGTCCGTTCGGCACTAGATTGGTTGGATCGTGATCGGATCACGAAGAGTACGACTACATCAACCGCGTTATATACGCTTCCGCTTACGGTCTACAAGGGTATGTAGACACACTCCCCTCTCATAGCTATGCATCTCCTAGATTGGATCTTGGGTGTTTCATAGGAAATTTTTTGATTTTCATGCTTCGTTCCCCATCAGATAGATCAAAACGCCTGATAGCGCTTAGCCAAAGCACGTACATTGACGAGGTGTTGAAAAGGTTCAACATGGAGAACTCCAAGAAAGGCCTACTCCCCATGTCACCTGGCACAGTGCTTTGCAAGAATCAGTGTCCTCGGACTCTCGATGAGCGAGTACAGATGAATGATGTTCCATATGCTTCGGCAGTTGGTTCTATTATGTATGCCATGCTATGTACAAGACCGGACGTTTCCTATGCGCTAAGTGTTAGCAGCTGGTACCAAAGTGATCCAGGATTGGAACACTGGGCTGTAGTCAAGGGTATTCTTAAGTACCTCAGAAGGACCAAGGATTTACTCCTTGTGTACGAAGGTGATGAAGAGCTCATTGTAAGTGGTTACACTGATGCAGGCTTCATGACTGACCCAGATGACTTCAAACCTCAATCAGGCTATATTTTCATATTGAGCGGTGGCGTAGTTGATTGGAAAAGTTCCAAACAAAAGACTGTGGCAGATTCTACGATGGAGGCAGAATATGTTGCAGCTTCAGAAGCCTCCAAGGAGGCGGTTTGGATCAAGCAATTTCTTGAAGACCTTGGTGTGGTTCCAAGTGCTTTGGACCCGGTGGAGATCTATTGTGATAATAGTGGTGCCGTGACTCAGGCAAGGGAGCCAAGTTCGCACCATAAGACAAGACATATTGAACGCAAATATAAACTCATTCGACATCATGTCGAAGCGGGTTTAGTGAAAGTACGCAAAGTTCACACGAATCTGAACGTGTTAGACCCGATGACAAAGCCTCTACCACGAGCAAAGCATGAGCAACACATGATAGCCATTGGTGTTAGGGAAGCCATGTAACTAGATTATGACTCTAGTGCAAGTGGGAGTCTGTAGGAGATATGCCCTAGAGGCAGTAATAACAGTTATTTTGTATCTCCGAGTTTGTAATGAATGTTTATGTTCCATGCTATAACTGCAATGATTCTCGAGTCTGCAATATCCACAAGGCTCGGAGGGAAACTCATGTGCATGTGTGGAATAATAAACGGTAAAATATATTCCTGGTCATGCCTCTAAGACTGGCTCAAGTATTGCATGATGATCCTGTTTTCCTGATCATGGGCATGTCTATGCCGGCAATTTTTGAGGGCACAATGTTAGTAGAACACTTGTGTTGAATCGACCCAAATTGATGTTATGCTATGAGATACATTCGTCACAAGTTAATGGTTTATAACATAGAGATAGTTAATGTTTGCATATTTCCTTAGACCATGAGAGTATCAAGTTACTTTGTACTTGCTTTGTGAACTTTGGGGTTTGTTAAACGTCATCCGCAACTGGGTGGTTATTACGGCGGCTTACGGGTTCACGGAAAAGTATGACAAGAAACGAGATAGCTCAAAATTGGGATTTGCTCCTCCAATGATGGAGAGATATTCTCGGGCCCTCTCGGTGTTACGGTATCCATCATCGTATGGCCAGACACATTGTGATTTGATCACTGGGATGCCGGAACGCGGAAACGAGAAAAGAGAACAAAACCGGTAATGAGGTAACTGGCATAGTGGACAAGTTGTTGATCCACGGGGATGCCGATAATTCTCACCTCGGGTGTTTGTAATATATCATGAAGTAACAGGAATAGCACACGGCAACTGGAGGTTCACTCGAATATTTCTTCGTGTGGGCATAGGGGTCAATATGGGTGTCTACGGCTCCGATGTTGATCATTGATCGGAAAGTGTTCCGGGCCATGTCTATGCTTCACTGAACCTATAGGGTCACACCCTTAAGGGTCATCTATCTGCTGAATACTAGACAGGGAGTCTGAGAGAAAATCACCGGAAAAGTTTTGGACGCAACAGAAACGTTCCGGAGAGGACACCGGAATAGTTCCGGTAAAACTGAAAAGTTGTTTCGAGGTATACCATTAAGTCAAATTGGTTTTGGCACATGCCTGGAAATTCTTGGAGGGTGCCAGAATTGTTCTGGTAACTTCTAGGATTTTTCCGGGACAAAAACCGGAAATGTCCCGGAGCTGCCGGAACTGGTTTGGTTGCTTTTCGCAGATGAAAATCACTAATTCGGAATTGTTTCAGAACGAATCCAAAATCATTTTAGTGGTTACTGGAATTATTCTAAGACCCACAGAAATATTTTTGGATTTAACGGTCGCGGAAAATTGTCTTCGTGAATAGTGAAAATCACTTTATGGTTAATTTTTTGGAAAGCCACCTTTTGGGATTTTCCCAAAAGGCTTCTAGAAAGACTTAGGCACTAAGGAACCCCCCTTGGGGGCCCCCCCAAGATGGTCGCCGGCCAAGGTGGAGCTCCTCCATGGAGCTCCACATGCCATCCCTTTTTGCCTTTTATTATCTTTATGTGTGACATAAAGTGGGGGTACTTTGGTATTTTTGTATGCCAACTTTATCCCTTGGCTTTCCTATAAATAGAGGTGGAGGGGTGCTCTCCACACTCATCCCTTGCTCTCATACACATGCCATGCTTTGTCTGGCTCTCTCTCTCTCCCTCCCACGAAATAATTTCATAGAGCCGAAAGGCTGTCTGGGTTCCGGCAGGAACTAGTTCTAGACGGCGAAGCCCTGCCGGATAGCTGACACCGTATGTGTGCAACCCCGTAGAGAGGTCGTAGTTTCGATCTTTTGCCTGAGGGGCTGTTCGAGGGTCCTCCCGAAGGGCTGTGCGAGTTACCATTCGAGTTTCGAGGGTCCTCCTGAAGGGCTGTCCGTGACATCGTCCGAGGGACTGTCTGACCGCCTCCCAAAGGGCTGTCTGACGAGGGAGTACATCCTCGCGGTTGGGATGTTGTAAATCCTAGCTGCAGGGATTTGCACCGACGATCTACATCGACTCTTCTTCCGCTGCGCTACGAGTCGGTAATGAGCAGAACAAACCCTGTATGCAGTCTCCATAGTGGTCCTGGGCATGCTCGCAGTACCAATTTTTTTTGTTTTCTGTCACGTTCCCCTACACATAGTCATATAAGAACTAGATCATCATTCTATCACAATGTAGCACATAACTCATCATCATCATCATCATCATAATAACAACTCCTAAGCATCATGAGAGTCATAACCAACACTGTAGCACATAGCTAATCATTCTACCACAATGTAGCACATAGCTAATTGTTCTTAGCACATGATGAGAAACCGAGGACCTACTACTCTCTCGAAGGTAAAATAGCATAAAACAGGTAAACCCCTGAATCTCCATTATGGATAATAGAGATCCACCTGTCTCCCACTTGTGGGCTACGCTTCATGTTGCCCCCAAGTAGTTCCCTGCGATCATTCAGAACTTTTCTCCATCCTTTGATTGTGAGGTCTTCATCTCTTCGAGAAATCATGTATGCACTGTGGTGAACTGTAGGCCAACTTGGCCATAAGCTAATAATGTTCATGTCATCTTTCATATGCATCAGACGAGGCACGCAATCCTTCGGCAGTTTCTGTTGAAGAACATCATAATAACATACTTAGCAATGTAGTTTAGCTTAAGAAGAATGTATGCAAAAGATGCACTAGTGACATAATAGAAAAAATCTTACCATGGTATCTCGATGGATGCTACCGTAGTTCAACAAATGCACTAGTGGCACGCATTGACCATAATTTGGAGGAATATCATAATTCGTCTTGAAAGTCTCAACATCATTAATCCATGAGACAAGATGATTTATCTCCTCGCAAGTTAGTTCAGAGCCATAACTGTAGTAGGTTTTGTCTACTACGTTCCGTACATTTATTGAAGAATGGAAATAAGCTATCAATGGAAATTAGTTGTCAACTATTTTTAAATAAACAATATAAATTACTTAATAAATATGTTTGACAAACTCACATAGACATAGAACTGGAAGCGTATCTACATCGACCCAAATGTCGATATTATCTTCAATTTCATCTTCAGGACGAATATCGAAGGTGACATGCATGTCCTCCTGGAATCCATATGCCTTGCATAGTGCTCTCCAATTTGAGCAACCAAAATGGGAGTGGTTCACTGCATTGTACAGCTAAACGGAAAAAGCATAACCATGTTGGGTCCTGAGGTGAACTCTCTTCGTCTCTATATTCTCACAATCTTTGAAATCCAGCTTATCCAAGACATAAGGTCTTGCATGGCAGGGGATGCACTAGTCAAATTGTAAAAAACAAAAATTACACGTTGAAGCAAAGAAGCAGAAGTCATGCTTAATTACGAAAAAAGACTTGTCGCTGTGACGTACCGTAAAAACATCGAAGGTCTGGTTGAGGTTGATGGTGAAGCGCCTACCGTCTTCCAGGTGAGGCCTGTCGCACATACCCCGGTCGTCGGAGCAGTACTCACACTCAGGGATCCTATCATCGTTAGACATTTCCTATGTTCATAATTCAAAGATTAAAAATTGATCGACGGCAATTACCAGGAAACTCAACACACAGATCACTATTCAGCACGGGTTGACTTTCGGTCCGTCGAGTCTTCCTTACTAAACTCTCATCTCACGTGGTGTATATGGTGGGCACTCCCTCTCTGATATTGCGACCGTCGGTGATGGTCGCTCCTCCCTTCGTTCCCGAGTGCATTACACCAAAATGTCTAGCACACGGGAAGGAAGGAGAAGCGACCCCCACGACAACAGTCGGGATTCTTCCTCTCATCTCACGTGGTGTATATGGTGGGCACTCCCTTACTGATATTTCGACCATCGGTGATGGTCGCGCTTCTCTTCCTTCCCGTGCATTACCAAAAGGTCTATCACGAGAAAGAAGAGGAAGAGCGACCCCCACGACAACAGTCGGGATTCTTCTCTCTCATATATGGAGCAAGGGGCCCCAACAGACTGAAAGTCAACCCATAAAAAATGGCCTATGTTCTGCCAGAATGTCGATTAATTCCCATTCTGGCAAATCATGGGCACTTGATAGGTCCTACTTTCTAGCGCAAGTCATGCCAAAATTCATGAAAATTTTTGGCATGACCTTTGCTAAAAATAGGACATATCGAGCGCCTGAAATTTGCCGGAACAGAAATGAATCAACATTCCGGCAAAACATAGGCAACTCGGAATTTCACTGCAAACAATAAAGGCCAAGATAGCACTTGGGCAACACAAATAAAATAACATGTCCTACACAACACTTGGGCTACACAATAAAGGCCAAGATAGCACTCTGGCAAAACATAGGTCCTACATAGCACTACTCCACATATCATGTCCAAATGCACCATCTTTACTCACTAGACGGCTGTTGAGGATGCCGGTGATCTTCTGGGTGTCGTCGAGCGGCACGTCGGTGATCTTCCCTGCACACAAATAAAATAACTACGTGAGCTATGCTTGATATGCTATCCAAATCTCCAAATGGCTAGTTAACAGCAACCTATGAGAATATCCAACTTGATTCCAAATAAAAATTTCTACTATCTACTATTTGTTTCCTAAACCCTAAAAAATGCCCTAGTTTTTTTACCTACTGTCTACTTCTTGAACCCTAGAAAAGTTGCCCTAATTTCACAATATAGCTTAGAGTTTGATTGCTGAAATATATTTGAAAATATACCATGAACCCTAGAACAATGCCCTAATTTCACAATATAACAAGTACATGACATTTTTTAAAATTATACCAACTAAACTTAGTAAACTGCAAACTATAAAATAGAAACTATAAACTATAAAGTAGAAACTATAAACTAATTCAGTAAACTACAAACTAGAAACTATAAAATAATTTAGTTAAATGAGGGAGCTAGGAGGGAGGAGGAGGAGGGAGGAGGGAGGAGATGCGGCGACTGGAGAATGGAGGAGGGAGGGAGGAGGGAGGAGGGCCGACGGTGGCTGGAGGAGGAGGGAGAAGGGGCGCGGCGGCTAGAGGAGGAGGGAGAAGGGGCACGGCGGAGCTCGGGCGTGCTCACCTAGGGCGTCGGCGGAGGTGTGGAGGAGGAGGAGGTCGCGGGGGGTGCCGGGGCTCGGAGGACGGCGGCAATGCGGCGACGGCGATGGTGAGAGAGGGAGAAAGAGAGTGAGTGGGGAGAGGAAGAGTGAGGAGGAAAGGAAGTGGATAACGCTGGCTTAGCAGCAGCGCAGGTTACAGCCAGCGCTACTGCTATAGGCCATAGCAGTAGCGCTGGGCCTGCGGCCCGCACTGCTGCTAAGTGGGGCCCACCTGCTGGCACAGTGCACACATAGTCGTAGCGGTTTGTCGTAGACCCGCGCTACTACTTTAAATTTAGCAGTAGCGAGGGATGTTCAAGACACGCTGCTACTACGGGTAGCCCCGGTGGGTAATGTGGGGACTATTTAGCAGCAGCGGTTGGTGTCTAGCCCGCGCTACTGCTACAGACTTACCTGTAGCACCGGTTTGCACCCAGCGTTGCTGCTAAGTAGCAGTAGCGCTGGCCTATTGCCCCACACTACTGTGAAGGTTCTACCTATAAGGTATTTCCTAGTAGTGATTGAATCAACTCGATATGAGGATTAAATGAATTTCTCTTTACAGGAAAAAACCATGCACCCCATAAGGCAATTCATGGAATAGACTTGAACAATTGTCTAGAAGCACCCATCGCATGATGAGGTGAGCATGCTCTCATTCATGCTCCTTCAAGAATGGGTGTAACTGACGACGGTGAACCTCTCAACAAAAAAAGTCACTTGTGTCGCTCTCATGGGGGTGACATGAGAGAAACCCTAGCCACCACCGGCCCCGTTCTCCTCCTCCATCACTTGTTACCTTCGGACGATGTTGATGATGAAGCTCTCTCAATGGGCAATCGTAGTACACCAACTGCTTCTTGTGACGTGGTGGCAACCCTGACCATTTTGGTCCACTCAAGGATGACGGAGGGAGTCGGGGCAATAGCCCCAAGGTGCAGCGGGCCATGGGCGACATGGCATGCATGGATCTCGGTGGTGCCTAGCTACAGACGCCAGGCTCGCCGAACGGCAAACTCGTGTCATGTACGATGGGTGCTCGCTTACCGGAGGTATCATGTGGCGCCAGACTTGAATAGCGGTTCTAGTGGTAGATCTTCTTGGCGGTGCGACGAGAGAGGTTGGGTGTGCATCAGTCTATGAGATGGCCCGACATGAAAATTCTAGACCATGGCACTCAAATCTGCAGGTGATGGCGGAAATCCTCGAGTGGGTGGGGATGGTGGTGGTGGTCCAGCCGGTCTATACTTAGATGCTGGGGAGGGTGGTTTCTGACGTAGTTCCTAGTGGAGGCTTTACATCAGATCGACGTCCGGGACAGATGATACCAACACTTGTGGGCGCTACTCCCTTCTTGAAGGCGTAATGGAGGCAATGTGCTCTCCGCCATGGACAACTCTGTGGGAAACACCAAGTCCTCTCTGGGATCAAACGATGATGGTGCGTGTTCAACATACACTCCATTGTGGCGTTGCCCTTGGACTTGGCACCTGTTTGAGGGATCAGTGGTTTGACCGATATGTGTGTTGGCCTAATGTTTTGATTAGCCTCCACTGGTAGATCACTTCGTTCCCATATGACATCCATCTACCCCCCCCCCCCCTCTTTGAGGGGTGTTGTCAGATGGCATCAATATAGACAACGATGAAGGCCGGGTGTTGTCAGGTGGCATCAATATAGAGTACGATGAAGGTCCTCTGCCTTACTTGGTTTGATGAAGATGGAAAGCGAAGACCTCCTCCGTTTTGGTTGAGTGGATGAAATCACTAGAGCGAGTTTTGTCTCCTCCTCGCCTTTGTAGGCCTCCATGCCATTCTATTCTCTATTCTCCTTGTTAGAGTATATATGCATATCTCTGTATATGGTAGACTATGATTTGTAATCATCTCCTACCTTATCTCTAGGAGAGGCTTCTTGCCCTCCAAACCTTGTACTCTATATAAACCGCCCGAGAGGCTCAATACAAACATCCATCACATTATGCCAATCCCTCTCAATTCCCTTCTAACATGGTATCAGCCTAACCTCAATCCAAACCCTAGCCGCCACCGTCGCTTCCACACCGTGCCGCCCCTAGGGCGGTCGATCTTCATGATCGCTGAGGGTGTCCCGGACTAGGGGGTACTCAGGCTGCTAGCCTATCTCTCATGGGCCTGACTAATGGGCCGCTCTTTACTCGTTAATGGAAGGCCAGATTGTGGGCGACCCCGCGCATCAGAAGGAAACCTCCGAAGACTTGGCGTTGATGTCTACTACACAACTTGTTCTTGTAGACTCGTGTTGGGCCTCCAAGCGCAGAGGTTTGTAGGACAGTAGCAATTTTCCCTCAAGTGGATGACCTAAGGTTTATCAATCCGTGGGACGCGTAGGTTGAAGATGGTATCTCTCAAGCAACCCTACAACCAAATACAAGAAATCTCTTGTGTCCCCAACACACCCAATACAATGCTAAATTGTATAGGTGCACTAGTTCGGCGAACAGATGATGATAAAAGTGTAGTATGGATAGTAGATATAGGTTTTTGTAATCTGAAAATATAAAAACAGCAAGGTAGCAAAAAGTAAATAGGCATAAAAACGGTATTGCAATGCTTAGAAACAAGGCCTAGGGTTCATACTTTCACTAGTGCGATCTCCCAACATTGTTGACATAGTTGAATCATATGTAAATCTCTCACGTACGACAAAGAGTTCACTCCAAAGTCACAAATAGCAGAGAACAAACGAAGAAATTGTTATAGGGTACGAAACCACCTCAAAGTTATCCTTCCCGATCAATCTTATGAGCCATCCCCATTAATTATCACGAACAGCCCTAGAGATCGTACTAGAATAACACCTTAAGATACACATCAACCAAAACCCTAATGTCACCTAGGCACTCCAATGTCACCACGAGTTCCCACGGGTTTGATTATACGATATGCATCACACAATCTCAGATTCATCTATTCAAACCAACAGAAAGAACTTCAAAGAGTGCCCCAAAGTTTCTACCGGAAAGTCAAGACGAAAACGTGTGCCAACCCTTATGCATAAATCCCCAAGGTCACGGAACCCGCAAGTTGATCACCAAAACATACATCAAGTGACTCAAGTGAATATCCCATTGTCACCACAGATATCCATATGCAAGACATACATCAAGTGTTCTCAAATCCTTAAAGACTCAATCCGATAAGAAAACTTCAAAGGGAAAACTCAATTCATCACAAGATAGAGAGGGGAAAACTCCATATGATTCATCTATATCAACAAAGCTCATGATACATCAAGATCGTGCCATCTCAAGAACACGAGAGAGAGAGAGAGAGAAAGATCAAACACATAGCTACTGGTACAAACCCTCAGCCCTGAGGGTGAACTACACCTTCCTCATCATGGAGACCGCTGGGATGATGAAGATGGCCTCTGATGATGATTTCCCCCCTCCGGCAGGGTGCCGGAAAAGGGCTGTAGATGGGATCTCTCTGGTACAGAGGCTTGCGGTGGCATAAAAACTCATCTAGGTTAACTTTCTGGGGTTTCTGAATATATATGATTTTTTGGCATTGGAATCACGCGAAGAAGGGCCACAGGGGGCCCATGAGGCACCAGGGTGCGCCTGGGGGGTGGCGCGCCCTGGTGGCTCGTGGAGCCCATGTGGGTCTTCTGGCCACCTCCCAAAGCTTCTAGTGTTTATCTTGGCTAATAAAAAATCTCCAAAAAGTTTCGTGACATTTGGACTTCGTTTGGTATTGATTTTCTGTAAAACAAAAACAGGGCAGAAAATAGCAACTGGCACTGGGCACTAGGTCAATATGTTAGTCCATAAAATTATATAAAAGCCATATAAAAGTGCACCAAAATCATACAAAACTATAATAAACATGGCATGAATACTTCATAAATTATAGATACGTTAGAGACGTATCAGCATCCCCAAGCTTAATTCCTGCTCGTCCTCGAGTGGGTAAATGATAAAAGAAATAATTTATGAAGTGTGAATACTAGCATAGTGCATAAGTTTGATCAATAATAATTTCAATCACTTTTCCTAGCATCATAACCGCAACTTTTTCTCATAAAACTCAACATGATAAAGTAGCAATTAAAAACAAAATTTTTGATGTGGAATGCTACCTATCATAATCATCATATATTCTTTTCTTTTATATCATGGACATTGGACTTGTATGATTCAAAGCAATAATCTATAGTTTGACATGAAAACATAAATACTCAAGCATGCTAACAAGCAACCATGTCTTTCAAAATATCAATGCTAAAGAAAGTTATCCCTAGCTCATTATGCTCAATCATTGATCCATTCATGAAACACACTCGAATATTAGCTACATCCAATGCACAAGTATGACAACAGTGCTCTCTAGTTGGTGCTTTTGTAAGAGAAGATGGAGACTCAAATAAAAATAAAAATTGCATAAAAGTAAATAGATAGGCCCTTCACAGAGGGAAGCAGAGATTTGTCAAATGTGCCAGAGCTCAAAGCTGAAATTAAAGAGATAAAAATATTTTGAGAGGCATGCTTTTCCTGTCAACGAAAACGACCGAGAATTCCCATTATCTTCCATGCTAGACACATCATAGGTGGTTCCCAAATAGAAAGTAAAGTTTATTTCCTTTCCACCATTTCTTTCACAATCCATGGCTAGTCGTATCCACGGGTGCCCTCCATACCATCACATTCCAAGGAATTTTGTTGTTATTAATTTGATTCATGTGGGACTGGGCATCCCTATTACCAACCATTCTCTCATGCAATGACAAGTGAATAAACACTCATCATGAGAATAACACACCTAGCATGGAAAATAATGGCCATCCCCTGCCGCTTCATGAGCGGTACGGGCACACAAAACGGGAAAATTATTTTGAAATTTAGAGTTGGCACACGCAAATTTACTTGGAACGGCATTGAAATACCGCATATAGGTAGATATAGTGGACTCATATGGCAAAACTGGGTTTAAGGATTTTGGATGCACAAGCAGTATTTCTGCTTAGTACAAATGAAGGCTAGCAAAAGATTGAGAAGCAACCAACCAAAAAAATGAAAACGGTCATAAACATGCATTGAACATAACTAACACCGAATAATGCACCATAAGTAGGATGTAACTTCATTGCATAACTATTGACTTAACGTGCATGCATAGGGAATCACAAACCTTAACACTAATATTCTTACTAAATCACAATTACTCACTAACATGACTCACATATTATCATTTCCATATCGCAAAATTATTGCAAGGAATCACACTCATCATATCCAATGATCTATATGAAAGTTTTTATTATATCCCTCTCAAGTATTCATCTTGGGACCAAATTCATATCTTGCGCAAATTACCATTACTATTATTAACTCTCAAAAAGATATAAGTGAAGCATGAGAATTAATGACAAACTACTCCAAAATATATAAGTGAAGATCAATGAGCAGTGAAACAATTAAGTAGCTATGTGAGGAGTCTCTCTCATTTAAGATTTCAGATCTTGAGTATCTTATTCAAGCAGCAAATAAAACAAAATAAAATGGCATTCCAAGAATAGCACATATCATGTGAAGAAGCAAAAACTTAGGCTCAACCGAAACTGACCGATAGTTGTTGAAGAAGAAAGGTGGGATGCCTACCGGGGCATCCCCAAGCTTAGATGCTTGAGACTTCTTGAAATATTATATTGGGATGCCTTGGGCATCCCCAAGCTTGAGCTTTTGTGTCTCCTTAATTCCTCTCATATCACGGTTTCTATAAATCTTAAAAACTTCATCCACACAAAACTCAACAAGAACTCGTGAGATAAGTTAGTATAAATCAACTCAAAAACTTAACATTCTCTACTGTAGAAAATCACTAAAATTATAATTAAACATTGCATACTAAATGCCTCTGCATATTTAATACTCCTATCCTCAAATAGAAACATTAAACACGCAAACATATGCAAACAATGCAACTATATCAGCAATCTGCCAAAACAGAACAGTCTGTAAAAGGGGAATAAGAATCCATACTTCCCTAACTCCAAAAATTCTAAAAAATTACCACATGATAGAGAACTCATGCATGATTACTGTGTAAAAATTTCAGATTTTATCATGTTCTGAATATTCAGGAATATTCTTCACATAACAGAAAACTTTCTGTTTTCAAACAGCAACACATGAACTTGCAAACTGAGCATGGTAAAGGCTATAATTGGCATTTTATTGAACTAAAAGACACCAAACATGATTATTGATAGCAGCCAGGAAATATCAACAAAAGAAAATGACACTCCAAGCAAAACTCATATTACGTGACAAATAGAAATATAGTCCCAAGTGAGGTTACCGATAATGTTGAAGACGAAAGAGGGGATGCCTTCCGGGGCATCCCCAAGCTTAGTTGCTTGGGTCTTCCTTGAATATTACATTGGGGTGCCTTGGGAATCCCCAAGCTTAGGGTCTTGCCACTCCTTATTCTCCTCATATCGATATCTCACCCAAAACTTGAAAACTTCAATCACACAAAACTTAACGGAACTTCGTGAGAACTGTTAGTATGATAAAGAATAAACCATCACTTAGGTACTGTCCAAGACAAGATTCACAGTTGTTCCCATATAATGCCTACTGTATTATATCATTTCCATAATTTATATCTCATAATATAAGCTATGGAAACATTAAAACAAGCAAACTATGGATTGAAAACAGAATCTGTCAAAAACAGAACAGTCTGTAATGATCTGAGCAACTACCATAATTCTGGAACTCTAAAAATTCTGAAAAATTAGGAAAACATCAAAAATTTGCATATAAATACTGTGTAAAAATTTCAGATTTTTTTGACGCTCCAGTAAAATCTGGGGAATTAAACACAGGAGGCAAAAGTTTCTGTTTTTGCACAGAATTGAATCAACAAGTATCCACACTATCCCAAAGGTTTTACTTGGCACTTTATTGAAAGAAAACATATAAAACATGATTACTACAGTAGCTTAATCATGTGAACACACTAAAACAGAAAGGATACATATTGGTTTGCCTCCCAACAAGCACTTTTCTTTAAAGCCTTTTAGCTAGGCATGATAATTTTGAATGATGCTCACATAGAAATAAAGAATTGAAACGTAAAGGGAGCATCATGAGAAATATATCAAACACATTTAAGCCTAACCCACTTCTTATGCATAGGGATTTTGTGAGCAAACAACTTATGGGAGCAAGAATCAACTAGCATAGGAAGGCAAAACAAGCATAACTTCGAAACTTTCAACACATGGAGAGGAAACTTGATATTATTGCAACCCCTACAAGCATATGATCCTCTCTCATAATAATTTTCAGTATCATCATGAATGAATTCAACAATATAACTATCACATAAAGCATTCTTTTCATGATCCACAAGCATATAAATTTTACTACTCTCCACATAAGCAATTTTCTTCTCATTCATAATAGTGGGAGCAAACTCAACAAAATAACTATCATGAGATACTTCATTGACATAATCTAATTGAAAATTAAAATCATGATGAAAAGTTTCATATTTATCATTATTCTTTATAGCATACATGTCATCACAATAATCATCATAGATAGCAACTTTGTTTTCATAATCAATTGAAACCTCTTCCAAACTAGTGGAATCATCATTAAATAAAGTTGTGACCTCTCCAAATCCACTTTCATCAATATAATCATCATAAATAGGAGGCATGCAATCATCATAATAAATTTGCTCATCAAAACCTGGGGGACTAAAAATATCATCTTCATCAAACATAGCATCCCCAAGCTTGTAGCTTTGCATATCATTAGCATCATGGATATTCTTAGAATTCGTACTAACAACAATGCAATCATGCTCATCATTCAAAGATTTTATGCCAAACATTTTATTGAATTCTTCTTCTATCAATTGAGCACAATTTTTCGATCCATCATTTTCAAGAAAGACATGATAAAGACAAATAATATGAGGCAATCTCAATTCCATTTTTTTAGTTTTCTTTTTCTAAAACCAAACTAGTGATAAACAAGAAACTAAAAGATTCGATTGCAAGATCTAAAGATATACCTTCAAGCACTCACCTCCCCGGCAACGGCGCCAGAAAAGAGCTTGATGTCTACTACACAACTTGTTCTTGTAGACTCGTGTTGGGCCTCCAAGCGCAGTGGTTTGTAGGACAGTAGCAATTTTCCCTCAAGTGGATGACCTAAGGTTTATCAATCCGTGGGAGGCGTAGGTTGAAGATGGTATCTCTCAAGCAACCCTACAACCAAATACAAGAAATCTCTTGTGTCCCCAACACACCCAATACAATGGTAAATTGTATAGGTGCACTAGTTCGGCGAACAGATGATGATAAAAGTGTAGTATGGATAGTAGATATAGGTTTTTGTAATCTGAAAATATAAAAACAGCAAGGTAGCAAAAAGTAAATGGGCATAAAAATGGTATTGCAATGCTTAGAAACAAGGCCTAGGGTTCATACTTTCACTAGTGCGATCTCCCAACATTGTTGACATAGTTGAATCATATGTAAATCTCTCACGTGCGACAGAGTTCACTCCAAAGTCACAAATAGCGGAGAACAAACGAAGAAATTGTTGTAGGGTATGAAACCACCTCAAAGTTATCCTTCCCGATCAATCTTATGAGCCATCCCCATTAATTGTCACGAACAGCCCTAGAGATCGTACTAGAATAACACCTTAAGATACACATCAACCAAAACCCTAATGTCACCTAGGCACTCCAATGTCACCACGAGTACCCACGGGTTTGATTATACGATATGCATCACACAATCTCAGATTCATCTATTCAAACCAACAGAAAGAACTTCAAAGAGTGCCCCAAAGTTTCTACCAGAAAGTCAAGACGAAAACGTGTGCCAACCCTTATGCATAAATCCCCAAGGTCACGGAACCCGCAAGTTGATCACCAAACATACATCAAGTGACTCAAGTGAATATCCCATTGTCACCACAGATATCCATATGCAAGACATACATCAAGTGTTCTCAAATCCTTAAAGACTCAATCCGATAAGAAAACTTCAAAGGGAAAACTCAATTCATCACAAGAAGATAGAGAGGGGAAAACTCCATATGATTCATATATATCAACAAAGCTCGCGATACATCAAGATCGTGCCATCTCAAGAACACGAGAGAGAGAGATCAAACACATAGCTACTGGTACAAACCCTCAGCCCCGAGGGTGAACTACGCCTTCCTCATCATGGAGACCGCCGGGATGATGAAGATGGCCTCCGGTGATGCTTTCCCCCCTCCGGCAGGGTACCGAAAAAGGGCTGTAGATGGGATCTCTCTGGTATAAAGGCTTGCGGCGGCGTAAAAACTCATCTAGGTTAACTTTCTGGGGTTTCTGAATATATATGATTTTTTGGCGCTGGAATCACGTGAAGAAGGGCCACAGGGGGCCCACAAGGCACCAGGGTGCGCCTGGGGGGTGGCGCACCCTGGTGGCTCGTGGAGCCCCTGTGAGTCTTCTGGCCTCCTCCCGAAGCTTCTAGTGTTTATCTTGGCCAATAAAAAATCTCTAAAAAGTTTCATGACATTTGGACTTCGTTTGGTATTGATTTTCTATAAAACAAAAACAGGGCAGAAAACAGCAACTGGCACTGGCACTAGGTCAATATGTTAGTCCATGAAAATCATATAAAAGCCATATAAAAGTGCACCAAAATCATACAAAACTATAATAAACATGGCATGAATACTTCAAAAATTATAGATACGTTGGAGACGTATCAGGCGTCTCCTCCAAGGAAGAATTAGCGTGACCGGCATGTTTATCCCCTGATGGTAACCGACCATATGTAACCCTAGGTCCTCTTGATGTCTATATAAACCAGAGGATTTAGTCCGTAGAGGATCACGATACAAACCTAGGGTTTAGCCCATCCGATCTTGTGGTAGATCAACTAAGTAACCTTCATACAATCACATCAATACAATCCAGCAGGACGTAGGGTTTTACCTCTTCGAGAGGGCCCGAACCTATGTAAATCGCTGTCTCTACATTCCCTGTTACCCATTGACTCCTAGATCCACAGTTTGGAACCCCTACCCGAGATCTACCGGTTTCAGTACTGACATTGATGCTTTCATTGAGAGCTCCACTGAAGGGTCATCAAAGATCAGTGGCTCGCTTAGTTATCAGCAAAAGCGCTAGCGGCGGGGACATCTTTGTTCCCGGCCAGCTCTTTGCGTTTGGTAGCATCATGCTCCACGCCGATCTGGCCGGTCGTCTCGGCCGAGTCAACAGCTTCACCCCCAATCAAGAGATTAGGTTTGGGAACTTAGAGTTTGTCGCCGACTCCCAGGGGGATCTTGTTCTTCCAGGGTCCTCGCCTTCGCCTGTAGGGCCCGTGAACCCTGAAACTTTGACTTCAAGCACGGCCCACCCCACTATTGGGACGGCCGCCACTCCGGATCCGGCCTTGAGCCCGGATCCCCTCTTTGTGCTCGGCGGCCGAAAACCGGTTTCAGCCGAACATGATTGCGGGGCGAATTCGAACGCTCCCGTCTCAACCATACTGCGGGTTGACCCCACTTACTGTCAGAACTTGGGTCCGACGGATCTCTCGCTATTAAATAGGATACTAGATCAGATTCAAGCCATGGGATTCACCGATGGCCAGTCCTCGGTCTATGACCAGATTGGGCTTAAAACCGATGACAAGGAAATCTATACCCCTCCGGCCGCCCACTTGGTCGCCACTATCGAAGGCTCGACCAAGGGCTCGCCCCTTCTCCCGGAACCGACAGCACATGAGGTGCGGGTTTCCGATCATCACCCTTCACCCTCCAGCTCGGCAGCCGAACTCCACTCCGAAGATGACTCCGAGCCAAAGTCTAATTCAGCATGTAACCTCGAGTCTACGCAACCGTGCCTAGCCAACTGTCCAGATCCAGAGCTCGACACATCAGATTCCATGTCAATCTAGGACACGGTCGCCAAGACCCCGGACTCACACCCCGCTGGGATCAAATTTTTTATCCCACCCACCCCCACATCGAGTACTGTCTGAGTAACTCAGGACGGCCCGACATATGGGACCTAATGTACATAAAACAAAAGCCCAGAGAGACAGCTCGGCACTTCTGGGCCAGATTCCTCCTCCTCAAAAACAAGATGACGGATTGCTCCAACACGGAAATCCTGGCGGTTTTCCGACAGAACTGTCGAGACGAAGGCATCTTAAATGCCCTCGCCCGCCGTCGTATCCAAAATTTCTCTGAGTTATCGGACCTGGTATCCAAATACTGTGCCATGGAGTATGCTTGGCAAGCTCAGCTCGAGCAAACGGAGTCAATCCGTACTGATGGATCAAATCGAGCTTGGGCAAAATGTGCATACCCTCGCCGGACATCTCAATGCAAGCCATCCGAGAAAAGGAAGAAACCCCTGACAGGATCTAGAATGGTCCTTGATGAACTACTGGACAAACCATGCCCCATACACTCCGTCCTCCTCAACACAAATCCAACCCACAGCCTTCGAGCTTGCTGGGTGGTCAGGCAAATCGCCAAGAGCGGCGAAGTCATCCTCGGAGGCCCGTACTCAAATAAATGTTCAGCAACGCCCCTTGATGATGACGCCGAGATCCTAACAATCTACGAGACATATTGCTCAAATAATCAAAGGAAGAGAGCTCTTCGAAAGATCGCTCAAATCCACCATGTGGCAACAATAGACTCATGGACAGACATACCTATCACTTTTAGCGAAAAAGATCAGCCGAGGTCCCGCCCTATCCGAGCTACTGCCGCCCTTGTCCTTGATCCCATAGTGGATGGATTTCGACTCCAAAAAGTGCTAATGGACGGTGGTAGTGGGCTAAACCTCATTTACGAGGACACCCTGGACAAAATGCAATTCGACAGATCTCGCATCGAGCAGAGTCACACCACCTTTCAAGGGATCATCCCCGGGAAGGAGGCACATTGTAGTGGCCGAGTTGCTCTTGATGTGGTCTTCGGAACCGCCGAGAACTATCGATCTAAAGAACTGCTCTTCCACATTGTGCCCTTTCGCAGCGGCTACCACGCCCTATTAGGGCGTGACGCTTTTGCATGATTCCATGCCATCCCACATTACGGGTACATGAAACTTAAGACGCCAGGGCCAAACGGCGTGATCACAGTAGTAAGTGATCCGGATAGATCTCTTCGGGCCGAGAATAAAACAGCATCGCTCGCCCTAGAAGCATTGTCCGAAGCCCTTGCAGCTGAAGAACTGACCGCACTCCGCTCAACGATGGATAAAGATGACGTAATCCTCGACAAAAGGCCCAAATCCACGTCCTTCAAACCAGCGGATGAAATCGTCAAATTCCGAGTACACCCAACGGATCCCAACAAGACGGCATCCATTGGAGCTCAGCTGGACCCCGCGATCGATGAAGAACTATGCAAATTTTTGCGAGAGAACTGGGATATCTTCGCCCGGCACCCGTCAGACATGCCAGGGATCCCACGTAGACTAGCCGAGCATAGCTTGAACATAATCAAAGGTTTCAGGCCAGTCAAACAGGCTCTACGCCGGTATTCCGAACCCACGCGTCAAGCTATGGGTGAGGAACTGGCAAAGTTGCTCGAAGCTGGATTCATCCGAGACATCAAACATCCGGAGTGGTTGGCCAATCTGGTCATGGTACCTAAGAAAGACAAATCCTGGCGGTTGTGCGTCGATTTCAAGGACTTAAACAAGGCCTGCCCCAAGGATCCTTTCCCCTTGCCCCGCATAGACCAGATCATAGACGCCACTACCGGACATGACTCGCTGTGTTTCCTTGACGCTTACTCCGGATACCATCAAATCAAAATGAAGGAGTCCGACCAAGCGGCCACAACATTCATCACCCCCTATGGACCATTCTGTTTTAACACAATGCCCTTCGGGTTAAAAATGCAGGGGCTATATACCAGCGCATGATCCAAACATGTTTGGAAAAACAGATTAGCAAAACGGTCAAGGCATATGTGGATGACGTGGTTGTCAAAACCAAACACGTCAGTCAGCTGGTGGACGGTCTCCGGCAAAATCCAGAAAAGTGCGTCTTCGGAGTGCTGGCCGGTAAGCTGCTCGGATTCATTGTTTCCCATAGAGGAATTGAGGCTAACCCAGCAAAAATACAGGCACTGTCCCAGCTGGCGGTTCCCACCGAGCTAAACCACGTCCAGAAACTGGCCGGTTGCCTCGCCGCCTTAAGCCGCTTCATCTCACGCCTCGGAGAGAAGGCCTTACCACTCTACAAGCTACTTAAACAAACCAAGAACTTCGAGTGGACTAGCGACGCTGCGACCGCACTTGAGGAACTCAAAATACTACTGGCTAGCAACCCCATCTTGACAGCACCCAGCCCGGGCGAGCCAATGCGGCTATATATTTTGGCCATGAATCAGGTGGTCAGCGCGGTTCTTGTCGTTCAATGAGAGGCGGAAGGTCACAAGCTCCAGGTGTAGAAGCCAGTGTACTATGTATCTGAAGTACTTACCCCGTGTAAAATGAGATACCCACACTATCAAAAGATAGCCTATGCAGTTTTCATGGCGTCCCGGAAGCTTCGCCACTACTTTCAAGAGTGTTCGGTCACGGTGGCATCCAAAGTACCCCTGAACGACATAATCTACAATCGAGACGCCACTGGCCGCATAGCCAAATGGGCTATAGAGCTCCTCCCCTTTGAAATTATATATTGCCCACGCCGAGCTATTAAATCTCAGGTATTGGCGGATTTCGTAGCAGAATGGATGGAAGTCGAACTCCCTAGAGAGTACAATACATATTCGCATTGGATGATGTACTTCGACGGCTCCAAAATGCTCGTCGGGCTGGGGGCTGGAGTAGTTCTCACATCTTCCACTGGCGACAGTATCCGGTACGTACTTCAGATTATGTACACCGACTCTAACAACGCGGCCGAATACGAAGCTCTGTTGCATGGACTTCGGATTGCAGTGTCAATGGGTGTGCAGCGGCTTGAGGTTTGGGGAGATTCTAACCTTGCCATCTCTCAAGTCAACGGCGAATTCGACGCAAAGGACCCAAAAATGACAGCATATCAAAACGCTGTCCTAAAAATATCCGCTCGTTTCAAAGTATTGGAGTTCCATCATGTTTCTAGAGACAGTAATCAAGCTACCGATGTCCTTGCTCGAATGGGCGCTAAGCGCGATCGCGTTTCGGAGAACACCTTTCTCGAATGACTCTTCAAGCCGTCTGTAGTGTGGCAGGAGGGCAACCAGGGCTCTGAAACCAAGGCCTCAGGAGAATTTGTCCCTCCACCCATCAAAGCAAACGAAGGAATTGTTGGGGGCTCGGCCATCGAAGAAACTTCTTCGGCCCACGAGGTCATGGCGGTAATTGCGCCATGGACCAAGCCTCTCCTCGCCTATTGATACGTCTCCAATGTATCTATAATTTTTTATTGTTCCATGCTGTTATAATATCAATCTTGGATATTTTTATAATCATTTATAGCAATTTTATATCATTTTTGGAGACTAACCTATTAACCTAGTGCCCAGTGCCAGTTGCTGTTTTCTGCCCTGTTTTTGCTTTACAGAAAATCAATATCAAACGAAGTCCAAATACAGTGGAACTTTTTGGAGATTTTTTATTGGACCAGAAGAACACTAGAAGCTTCGGGTGAGGGCCAGAAGAAGAAGAGGTGGGCCACAAGGCACCAGGGCGTGCCCCAGGGGGGTGGCGTGCCCTGGTACCTCATGGGCCCACCCCACCTCTGTTTGACCTAATTTCAACACTATAAATTCCAGAAAAATCAGAAACCCTCAAGGGAGTCCACAAAATACTTTTTACGCTGCCGCAAGCTTCTGTTCCAGAGAGATCCCATCTGGGGTCCTTCTCCGGTAATCTACCGGAGGGGGAATCAATCACAGAGGGGCTCTACATCAACCTTGCTGCCCTTCCAATGATGTGTGAGTAGTTTACCACAGACCTTCGGGTCCATAGTTAGTAGCTAGATGGTTTCTTCTCTCTTTTTGATCTTCAATACAATGTTCTCCTTGATGTTCTTGGAGATCTATCCGATGTAATCTCTTTTTGCGGTGTGTTTGTTGGGATCCGATGAATTGTGAGTTTATGATCAGATTATCCATGAAATTATTTGAGTCTTTGCTGCACTCTTTTATGCATGATTATTATAGCCTCATATTTCTTCTCCGATCTATTGATTTGGTTTGGCCAACTAAGTTGATTTATCTTGCAATGGGAAGAGGTGCTTTGTAGTGGGTTCGATCTTGCGGTGCTCAATCCCAGTGACAGAAACGGACATGACACGTATGTATAGTTGCTACTAAGGGTAACAAGATGGGATCTATTCATTGGGTTTATTAATTCGTGAGTTTGTCTTGTCTACATCATGTCATCATTCTTAAGGCATTACTCTATTCTTATGGACTTAATACACTAGATGCATGCTAGATAGCCCATCGATGTGTGAAGTAATAGTAGTAGATGCAGGCAGGAGTCGGTCTACTAATCTTGGACGTGATGCCCATATACATGATCATTTCCTTGGATATCATCATGATTATTTGCTTTTCTATCAATTGCCCAACAGTAATTTGTCTACCCACCGTATGCTATTTTCTCGAGAGAAGCCTCTAGTGAAACCTATGGCCCCCGGGTCTTATCAATCTCATATTACTAAAACCCTAAAAATATTGCTGCAATTTTCTTTTACTTATTTTATTTTTTATTTTTATTTCAATCTATCAATCTATCAAATACAATTTAATCTTGCAATCTTACCGCCAAGGCATTGACAACCCCTTGTTTGCGTTGGGTGCAAGGATTTGTTGTTTGCGTGCAGGTGCTGCTCACTGGGTGTTGTGTGATTCTCCTACTGGTTCGATAACCTTGGTTTCATAATCGAGGGAAATACTTATCTCTACTGTGCTGCATCATCCCTTCCTCTTCAGGGAAAATACCAATGCAAGCTACAAGTAGCAGGAAGAATTTCTGGCGCCGTTGCCGGGGAGACATCATCAACATCTATCAAGTACCTTTGCACAAACTCTCATCTCCTTGCATTTACTTTATTTGCCATTTGCCTCTCGTTTTCATCTCCCCCACTTCTAAAACGTCTTTACAAAAAAACAAAAATATTTTTCATTTGCCTTTTTCTTGTTTGCTATCTTTGCTTGTTTTGCCATGTGCCTTCTATTTGCTTGCATCTTCGCTTGCTAAAAATCCATTGATATGGATCCTCATCCACTTGCTAATCTTTTCAAAAGACCCAATTATGTTGAACCAATTGCTAGTGATTTGAGTGTTCTTGATTATCTTTATGAAGTTTTGCTTGAAAATCGAGAATCAGAAAATTTTGATGAAGTGTTGAAAGAAGAAATTTATAAAGTGATTCATGATAGCTCCTTGATTGAAAAGCATGATGGCATTGATGTTACTATGAATTTTGTTAATGTGAATTGTGCTAATAATATACAAAGTTACAAGCTTGTGGATGATAATTTTGTTACATCCACTACTTATTGCAATGATCATGATTGGGGTGATGCTTCTTATGAAAATTTATTTAAGCCTCATGATGAATATGATATTGATAATAATGCTTGCGATAATATTGAAAGTGGGTTTACAAGAGTGTCAACTTTGGCTAAAAATAATCCCACATATTTGGAGGGTGTTCAATCCTATGAATTTTTTTATGTGAGTGGGTTTGGAGAGGTCATAACTTTAGTTAATGCTAATCCCACTATTTTGGAAGACTATAAGAATTTTATGCATGTGGATCAAGGAGAGAAAATTTTATATGATAGCTATATTATTGAATTTGATTATGATCCTACATGTAATTATTATGAGAGAGGAAAATATGGTTGTAGAAATTTCCATGTTACTAAATTACCTCTCATTACGTTGAGATTGTTAATGCTTTATTGTTCCTCCATGCATATGCTAGATATTTCTTGTCTTGATAATTTGATTGCCTATGAAATGCCTATGCATAGGAAGTATGTTAAACTTAAATGTGTTTGTCACATATTTTATGATGCTCTCTTTGTGCTTCAATTCTTATCTTTCATGTGAGCATCATTGAAATCTCAAAGCCTATCTTAATGGCTATAAAAAAGTGCTTGTTGGGAGGCAACCCAATGAATAAAATAATTTTTTTCTATTATTGTGTGTTTTTACTGTCATGCTACTGATATGATAGTGTTTTTATGTTTTTAATTAGTGTTTGTGCCAAGTAAAGCCTTTGGGATGATTTGGGAGAAAGTATAATTGATTCTGTTTGAAAATAGAAAGTTTTGCGTCCAGTGCTGGAATATTTTTTACTGTTACATCAGAACCTTCTGAATTTTTTTCACATTATTGATATATGAATTTCCCACGTTGTCCTAATTTTTCAGAATTTTTAGAGTTACATAAGTATGACCATAATTCAGATCTCTACAGACAGTTCTGTTTTTGACAGATTCTGTTTTTGATGCACTACTTGCTTGGTTTGATGAATCTATGGATTGTATCGGGGGGTATAAACCATGGTGAAGTTAGAGTACAGTAGGTATAATGCAAAAATAAAATATGAATGGGTTTGCAACAGTACTTATAGTAGTGATTTATTTTGTTATACTAACGGATCTCACGAAGGTTTTGTTAAGTTTTGTGTGATTGAAGTTTTCAAGTTTTGGGTGAGATCACGACGGATGAAGGAATACGGAGTAGCAAGAGCCTAAGCGTGGGGATGCCCGAGGCACCCCAAGGTAATATTCAAGGAATACTCAAGCGTCTAAGCTTGGGGATACCCCGGAAGGCATCCCCTCTTTATTCTACCGACCATTGGTAATTTTACTTGAGGCAATATTTTTATTCGTCACATGATATGTGTTTTGCTTGGAGCGTCTTGTATGATATGAGTCTTTGCTTTGTTTGCTTTTTAGTTTTTCACAATCATCTTTGCTACACACATCTATCTTGAGAGAGCCACACGTTTATCATCATAATTTGTTAGAATACTCTATGTGCTTCACTTAAATTTTTTGAGCTAGGTAGTTGCTCTAGTGTTTCAGTTAAATCTTTTTGAGCACGGTGGTGGTTATATTTTGAAGAAATAAACTCTCATGCTTCACTTATATTATTTTGAGAGTTGATTATATTTTGAAGAAATTAATTCTCATGCTTCACTTATATCATTTTGAGAATTGACTTGATTGAAATTTTGAAGAAATTAATTCTCATGCTTCACTTATATTATTTTGAGAATTGTTAAGACTGAAATTTTGAAGAAATATATGCACTCTCATGCTTCACTTAAATCTTTTTGAGAGTTGACATGGTGATGATAGTAATGGTAATTTGCACATGTTATGCAATTGGTCCCAAAGTGATGAATATTCAAAAAGGATATAGATAAAAACTTTCATATAGATCATTGGTTACGATGAGTGTGATTCCTTGCAATAGTTTTGCGATATGGAAATGATAATATGTGATGCCATGTTAGTGAGTAATTGTGCTTTAGTAGGAATATTAGTGTTAAGGTTTGTGATTCCCTATGCATGCACGTTAAGTCAATAGTTATGCAATGAAGTTACATCCTACTTATGGTGCATTATTCGGTGTTAGTTATGTTTAATGCATGTTTATGACCGTATTCATTTTTTGGTTGGTTGCTTCTCAATCTTTTGCTAGCCTTCATTTGTACTAAGCGGAAATACTGCTTGTGCATCCAAAATCTTTAAACCCAGTTTTGCCATATGAGTCCACTATACCTACCTATATGCGGTATTTCAATGCCGTCCCAAGTAAATTTGCATGTGCCAACTCTAAATTTCAAAATAATTTTTCTATTTTGTGTGCCCGTACTGCTCATGAGGCGGAAGGGGGTAGCCAATATTTTCCATGTTAGGTGGGTTATTCTCACGATGAGTGTTTATTCACTTGTCATTGCACGAGAGTATGGCGTTAATAGGGATGCCCAGTCCCGAACTGTGAAATGAAATGAAATGAAAAATCTTAAATGATCACAATAATAAATTCCTTGGAAAGTGATGGTATGGAGGGCACCCGTGGATACAGCTAGCCATGGATTGTGAAAGAATGGTGGAAAAGGAATAAACTTTATTTTCTGTTTGGGAACCGCTTATAATGTATGTAGCATGGAAGATATTGGGAATTCCCATTCGTTTTCGTTGACAGGAAAAGCATGCCTCCCAAAATATTTTTTATCTTTTTAATTTCAGCTTTGAGCTCTGGCACATTTGACAAATCTCTGCTTCCCTCTGCGAAGGGCCTGTCTATTTACTTTTATGCAATTTTTATTTTTCTTGAGTCTCCATCTTCTCTTACAAAAGCACCAACTAGATAGCACTATTGTCATACTTGTGCATTGGATGTAGCTAATATTCGAGTGTGTTTCATGAATGGATCAATGATTGAGCATAATGGGCTAGGGATAACTTTCTTTAGCATTGATATTTTGAAAGACATGGTTGCTTGTTAGCATGCTTGAGTATTTATATTTTCATGTCAAACTATAGACTATTGCTTTGAATCATACAAGTCCAATGTCCATGCTACAAAAGAAAAGAATATGTGATGAATATGTTAGGCAGCATTCCACATCAAAAATTTTGTTTTTATCATTTACCTACTCGAGGACGAGCAGGAATTAAGCTTGGGGATGCTGATACGTCTCCAACGTATCTATAATTTTTTATTGTTCCATGCTGTTATAATATCAATCTTGGATGTTTTTATAATCATTTACAGCAATTTTATATCATTTTTGGAGACTAACCTATTAACCTAGTGCCTGGTGCCAGTTGCTGTTTTCTGCCTTGTTTTTGCTTTACAGAAAATCAATATCAAACGAAGTCCAAATACAGTGAGACTTTTTGGAGATTTTTATTGGACCAGAAGAACACTATAAGCTTCGGGAGAGGGCCAGAGGAAGAAGAGGTGGGCCACGAGGCACCAGGGCGCGCCCCAGGGGGTGGCGCACCCTGGTACCTCGTGGGCCCACCCCACCTCCGTTTGACCTAATTCCAACACTATAAATTCCAGGAAAATCAGAAACCCTCAAGGGAGTCCATGAAATACTTTTTACGCCGCCGCAAGCTTCTGTTCCAGAGAGATCCCATCTGGGGTCCTTCTCCGGTAATCTGCCGTAGGGGGAATCGATCACGGAGGGGCTCTACATCAACCTTGCCGCCCTTTCGATGATGCGTGAGTAGTTTACCACAGACCTTCGGGTCCATAGTTAGTAGCTAGATGGCTTCTTCTCTCTTTTTGATCTTCAATACAATGTTCTCCTTGATGTTCTTGGAGATCTATCCGATGTAATCTCTTTTTGCGGTGTGTTTGTTGGGATCCGATGAATTGTGAGTTTATGATCAGATTATCCATAAAATCATTTGAGTCTTTGCTGCACTCTTTTATGCATGATTATTATAGCCTCGTATTTCTTCTCCGATCTATTGATTTGGTTTGGCCAACTAAGTTGATTTATCTTGCAATGGGAAGAGGTGCTTTGTAGTGGGTTCGATCTTGCGGTGCTCAATCCCAGTGATAGAAAGGGACATGACACGTATGTATCGTTGCTACTAAGGGTAACAAGATGGGATCTATTCATTGGGTTTATTAATTCATGAGTTTGTCTTGTCTACATCATGTCATCGTTCTTAAGGCATTACTCCGTTCTTATGGACTTAATACCCTAGATGCATGCTGGATAGCCCATCGATGTGTGGAGTAATAGTAGTAGATGCAGGCAAGAGTCGGTCTACTAATCTTGGACGTGATGCCTATATACATGATCATTGCCTTGGATGTCATCATGATTATTTGCTTTTCTATCAATTGCCCAACAGTAATTTGTCTACCCACCGTATGCTATTTTCTTGAGAGAAGCCTCTAGTGAAACCTATGGCCCCCGGGTCTTATCAATCTCATATTACTAAAACCCTAAAAATATTGCTGCAATTTTCTTTTACTTATTTTATTTTGTATTTTTATTTCAGTCTATCAAATACAATTTAATCTTGCAATCTTACCGCCAAGGGATTGACAACCCCTTGTTTGCGTTGGGTGCAAGGATTTGTTGTTTGTGTGCAGGTGCTGCTCACTGGGTGTTGTGTGATTCTCCTACTGGTTCGATAACCTTGGTTTCATAATCGAGAGAAATATTTATCTCTACTGTGCTGCATCATCCCTTCCTCTTCAGGGAAAATACCAACGCAAGCTACAAGTAGCACCTATCTTCTCCGTCAATAGCTACCCGACGACCAGACAGAGGCAAGGCACATAATTCGGTGATCTAAAGCCTATAAGGTCTATGAGGGCGAACTATACAAGAAAAGCACTACTGGCGTCCTCCAAAGATGTATATCCGAAGAGGAAGGGAGACAGCTCTTGGCCGAGATCCACGCCGGTATGGGCGGTCACCACGCAGTAGCTCGGGCCCTGGTCAGGAAGGCCTTCCGAGCAGGGTTCTACTGGCCCACCGCCCGCGCAGACGCCCAAACACTGGTCCAACATTACGTTGGATGCCAGCTCTTCGCAAATCAAAGTCATATGCCCCCCACGGCTCTGAGGACGATACCGATTACTTGGCCCTTCGCGGTCTGGGGGCTGGACATGGTCGGACCACTTAAAGGGGGGACCAAGAAAAAGAAATATCTACTCGTTATGGTAGATAAATTCACTAAATGGATTGATGCAAAACCAGTGGCCTCAGCCAAGTCCAAACTGGTCATTGATTTTATATCCGGTGTCATGCACCATTACAGTGTCCCACATAGCATAATAACGGACAATGGATCCAATTTTACTGCCCAGGAAGTTAAAGAGCGGTGCGCTAAGTTAGGTATTAAGCTCAACTATGCCTCAGTGTACTGATACGTCTCCAACGTATCTATAATTTTTTATTGTTTCATGCTATTATATTATCTATTTTGGATGTTTTATATACATTAATATGCTATTTTATATTATTTTTGGGACTAACCTATTAACCTAGAGCCAAGTGCCAGTTTCTGTTTTTCCCCTGTTTTTGAGCTTTATAGATAAGGAATATCAAACAGAGTCCAAACGGAATAAAACTTTCACGATGATTTTTCTTGGACCAAAAGAAACCCAGGAGACTTGGAGATGAAGTCAGAAGAGTCCCGAGGCGACCACAAGCCGCCAGGGCACGCCCTAGGAGGGGGCGCACCCCCCTGGCTTGTGGGCCCCACAGGAGTCCACCGACCTCCCTCCTTCGCCTATATATTCACAAATATTCCAAAACCCTACGGGGAGTCCACAAAAATATTTTTCCGCCGCCGCAAGCCTCTGTTCCCGTGAGATCCCATCCGGGGACCTTTTCCGGTACTCCGCCGGAGGGGGAATCAACCACGGAGGGCATCTACATCAACACCATTGCCCTTCCGATGAAGCGTGAGTAGTTTACCACAGACCTTCGGGTCCATAGCTAGTAGCTAGTTGGCTTCTTCTCTCTCTATGTTCTTCAATACCATGTTCTCCATGATCTTCATGGAGATCTATCCGATGTAATACTCTTTTGCGGTGTGTTTGTCGAGATCCGATGAATTGTGAGTTTATGATCAGATTATCTATGAATATTATTTGAATCTTCTCTGAATTCTTATATGCATGATTTTGTATCTTTGTAATTCTCTTCGAGTTATTGGTTTGGTTTGGCCAACTAGATTGGTAATTCTTGCAATGGGAGAAGTGCTTAGCTTTGGGTTCAATCTTGCGGTGTCCTCACCTAGTGACAAAGTAGGGGTAGCGAGGCACGTATTTGTATTGTTGCCATCGAGGATAACAAGATGGGGTTTTCATCATATTGCTTGAGTTTATCCCTCTACATCATGTCATATTACTTAATGCGTTACTCTGTTCTTCATGAACTTAATACTCTAGATGCAGGCAGGAGTCGGTCGATGTGTGGAGTAATAGTAGTAGATGCAGAATCGTTTTGGTCTACTTGACACGGACGTGATACCTATATGCATAATCATTGCCTTGGATATCGTCATAATTATTCGCTTTTCTATCAATTGCTCGACAGTAATTTGTTCACCCACCATATTATTTTCCTTCAAGAGAGAAGCCTCTAGTGAAACCTATGGCCCCCGGGTCTATTTTCCATATTATATTTTCAGTTCTATAAACCAAAAATACCAAAAATACCTTGCTGCAATTTATTTACTTTTACTTTAATTATCATTTTAGTTATATTTTATATCTATCTCTATCAGATCTCATCCTTGCAAGTGACCGTGAAGGGATTGACAACCCCTTTTTCGCGTTGGGTGCAAGTGTTTGATTGTTTGTGTAGGTACACCGATTGGGGCCTTGCTTGATCCTCCTACTGGATTGATACCTTGGTTCTCAAAACTGAGGGAAATACTTATCTCTACTTTGCTGCATCACCCTTTCCTCTTCAAGGGAAAACCAACGCAAGCTCAAGAAGTAGCAGGAAGAATTTCTGGCACCGTTGCCGGGGAGGATTCATAGCAAGTCAAGACAAGAACTCTCCCATCAACTCACCAATTTCTGGATTGTTGGCGGGGAGATCTACATCAAGCTTACCAAGTACCCATCATAAACTCATATCTTGCATTTACATTATTTGCCATTTGCCTCTCGTTTTCCTCTCCCCCACTTCTAAAACGATTTTCAGAAAAAACCAAAAAGATTTGCCTTTTTATTGGCCCTTCTTCCGTTCGTCTTTCCGTTTGCTTTTTGTTTGCTTGTGTGCTAGATTGCTTGCTTTGTCACGATGTCTCAAGAGAATACCAAGTTGTGTGACTTCTCCAATACTAATAATAATGATTTTATTAGTACTCCGATTGCTCCCGCCACTAGTGCGGAATCTTATGAAATTAATGCTGGTTTGCTAAATCTAGTTATGAAAGAACAATTTTCTGGCCTTCCTAGTGAAGATGCCGCATCCCATCTAAATACTTGCATTGAATTATGTGATATGCAAAAGAATAAAGATGTGGATAATGATATTGTTAAATTGAAGCTATTCCCGTTCTCGCTATGAGATCGTGCTAAAACTTGTTTTTCATCTTTGCCTAAAAATAGTATTGATTCATGGAATAAGTGTAAAGATGCTTTTATTTCCAAGTACTTTCCGCCCGCTAAGATCATCTCCCTTAGGAACGATATAATGAATTTTAAGCAACTTGATCATGAGCATGTTGCACAATCTTGGGAGAGGATGAAATTAATGATTAGAAATTGTCCCGCACATGGTTTGAGTTTATGGATGATTATACAAATTTTTTATGCGGGATTGAATTTTGCATCTAGAAATCTTTTAGATTCCGCCGTGGGAGGTACCTTTATGGAAATCACGTTAGGATAAGCTACTAAACTCCTAGATAATATTATGACAAATTACTCTCAATGGCATACCGAAAGATCCTCTACTAGTAAAAAAGTGCATGCTATTGAAGAAATAAATACTTTGAGTGAAAAGATGGATGAATTAATGAAATTGTTTGCTAGTAAGAGTGCTCCTATTGATCCTAATGGTATGTCTTTGTCTTCTTTGATTGGAAATAATAATGAATCTATGGATGTGAATTTTGTTGGTAGGAACAATTTTGGTAATTACGCGTATAGAGGTAATTTCAACCCTAGGCCGTTTCCTAGTAATTCCTCTAATAATTATGGTAATTCCTATAGCAATTCTTATGGAAATTATAATAAGTTGCCCTCTGATCTTGAGAATAATATTAAAGAATTTATTAGTTCGCAAAAGGCTTTCAATGCTATGGTTGAAGAAAAATTGCTCAAGATTGATGATTTGGCTAGGAACGTTGATAGAATTTCACTTGAGATTGATTCTTTGAAAAATATATTTATTCCTCCTAAGCATGATATTAATGAGTCTTTAAAAGCTATGAGAATCTCTATTGATGAATGTAAAGAAAGAACCGCTAGAGTTTGTGCTAAGCGAGAATGGCTTGAAAAAGTGTGTTCTTCGATTTCTTGTGATAATAATGATGAAGATCTTAAAGTGATTGATGTGACTCCTATTGAATATTTGTTTTCTAATATTAATCTTGATAAAGATGGGACTGGAGATAAGTCAACTTTAATTAAAGGGCGTCCCAATGAATCGGAGTTTATAGATCTTAATGTAAAATTGATAAAAGTGGGATTGAAGAGGTCAAAACTTTAAATAGCAATGAACCCACTCTTTTGGATTTCAAGGACTTTAATTATGATAGCTATTCATTGATAGATTGTATTTCCTTGTTGCAATCCATGTTGAATTCTCTGCATGCTTATAATCAAAATAAAGCTTTTACTAAACATATCGTTGATGCTATGATGAAATCTTTTGAAGAAAAACTTGAGTTGGAAGTTTCTATACCTAGAAAACTTTATGATGAGTGGGAACCTACTATTAAGATTAAAATTAAAGATTATGAGTGCCATGCTTTGTGTGATTTGGGTGCTAGCGTTTCTACAATTCCAAAAACTTTATGTGATGTGCTAGGTTTCCGTGAATTTGATGATTGCTCATTAAATTTGCATCTTGCGGATTCTACTATTAAAAAACCTATGGGAAGGATTAATGATGTTCTTATTGTTGCAAATAGGAATTATGTCCCCATAGATTTCATTATTCTTGATATAGATTGCAATCCTATATGTCCTATTATTCTTGGTAGACATTTCCTTAGAACGATTGGTGCAATTATTGATATGAAAGAAGGAAACATTAGATTTCAATTTCCGTTAAGGAAGGGCATGGAACACTTTCCAAGAAAGAAAATTAAATTACCATATGAATCTATTATGGGAGCTACTTATGGATTGCATACCAAAGATGACAATACCTAGATCTATTGCGTTATGCCTAGCTAGGGGCGTTAAACAATAGCGCTTGTTGGGAGGCAACCCAATTTTGTTTTATGTTTTATGTTTTTGTTTCTGTTCTTGAATAAAATACACATGATTACTTCTGTATTAATTGTGTTTTGGTGTTTTAATTAGTGTTTGAGCCAAGTAAGACCTTTGGGATGGTCTATGGTGATAGTTGATTTGATTTTGCTAAGAAACAGAAACTTTGATGCCCAGTCCAGAATTTTTATAAATTCACAGAAGTGTCAATTGGATCTGAATTTTTTTTAAAATATTTATATACAAATTTCCCAGATTGTCCTAATTTTTCAGAATTTTTGGAGTTAAGAAAGTATTCGAAGTTTACAGATTGCTACAGACTGTTCTGTTTTTGACAGATTCTGTTTTCTTTGTGTTGTTTGCTTATTTTGATGTATCTATGGGTAGTATCAGGGGGTATGAACCATAGAGAAGTTGGAATACAGTAGGTACAACACCAATATAAATAAAGAATGAGTTCACAACAGTACCAAAAGTGGTGATTT